>JAZAYU010001119.1:0-84344 GCA_038501625.1 Corbicula japonica | reverse complement strand
TTCTGGTTGTTTCGCTACTTAAATGGGAAAATATTGCATTTTACCCGGATCTTTTCTTTTCTTTTTCCATGCATCAATGAACAACAACTTTAACAATGAGAGAGAAAATGAGAGAATTTGTTTGTTTGTTTGTTTGTTTGGGGTTTAACGCCTGGTTTCAACACTTTTCTGGGTTATATCCCGGCGGTCAGTCCACCTAACCGGTGTTCCTGGGTCTCTAACCAGTACTAACCAATTTCTCCGCAAGCGACTGACTGCTTCCTCACTTGAATCAGAGAAAATGAGAGAAACAACCTTTATTAAAAATTGATATATTAATAGAAATAATTGATTTCTTGGGAAAACAAATACTATTTCATTTCAACTCCCACCCCATAAACAATTTTAAAACTATGTTTATTGTTTTGAAATTATGTTGACCATTTCCATCACACAACTTAAGTATATGAAATGAAATGTATACATTATTCATATTGGATATATAGCATCTTTTTCATCAACGCAGGGTTAAAATTATGCACTATTTATATTAAAGACAACCTTGTCATATTTTAATTGGCTTAGAGAAGATTAATTATATGGTTAAACAGGCATTTCACGGCCGCATTCATACATTAGAAAGTAGGAAACATAGTGGGGACAGATGTATATAAATGTCTATAGTACGCACAATTTAGGCATAGGAATACGGCCAGTTACTAGTAAACGTGAGGAAGTTATTTAAGCAGATTAAACGTTTTAACTGCAGAAATAAATTAAAGTGATATAATTCTTATAAATGTTAATAGTCAATAAAGAAGAACTAGAACATTTTATCGACATAAATAATGACAAATTGTTCACTATTTGCGGCGACGTTAACACATTTATTGAAACTGCTGACCCGATAGTTTCCTCATATCCACAATTTAATAAACCATTAACGTTGAGTGTAAGATAATGACATGTATACGATCGAACCACTCCTGATAGCAATATCAACTAAACTTAACCGAGATGATTTAGCTACTTCAAAATAATTGAATTATCATTGATACTGAATACCAAAACAAAATAAAGGAAAAAAAAATAACTGGGCAGAAGGAATTGTCGAATTTAACTCAGAAACTACAGAAATTATTTTATGGGATTATCATACACTTACGATGTAATTAGAAACATAATAAGGTTTTACATTGTAACCTAATATCATGAACATCCTGAATTCCATTTTATTATGATTAAAAGAAAAACGAAGTCGCCGTGTTGAAAAAGATATTCTCTTGTAAAATTTAAATGATATGCGAGTGAAATCAAATCACAACATGAACTTCAAATCTGCGGGCAAAATTATAACAACACAAAACTAAGTGTACTTAATCATTTGAGCGGCTAATATTTTAACATTCTTTATTTTCTGAACAAATGCTTATGAAATCAATGTAGTGGCAATAAATGTTACAAAGTGGAATATGAAATCATAATTATAATGTTGTAAGTGTTGTTTTTTTATTGTTTTTTTCTGCTTATACCTTTTGTAACGTAACCCTGTTTGTCCTCTTCATTTGGTATCTGAAAACAAACGGCTAAAACTGACATATTTAAAGTTTATCATGCATTGCTACAGTTAACCTCACAAATATTCCCAGAAAACTAATGCAACACATTTTAATGTTTCTTTAAATTACATTTAAAGCATCACTGTCATCGTTTAATTTCTTAGCGAGTACCTGAACGAGGTAACCCCTAAATTCTCTGTTAAATTTTTTTGTGGTTTTTTTTTGTTGAATAAGTATTTGCTCTCAAACTTTTCCAACCAGTTTTCTTTTTAACAGATAATTTATATGAAACTGGTTTCTGAGAATATATACATTAACATCTTCAATTAAAGAGACTGAAAATATTTTATTTGAAACTTCAGCGACAATAGCTTAATCCGATAATGCCCGCATCCTTATCAAACTTACATCGTCCTCTGTATATGATTGCATGATGTCATCTATTGACTCGGATGTACTCATTTCGCTTGACGAAATCAACCAGTCGGCGTGATATTCAGGTTTGTAATTTGCTCCGATCACGGTGTCCTTCGTAGATCTTTTGAGACCAACACCGCTATCATAACTGTCAGTCAATTCGTTGTCAATATTACTTGGGGAAGAACGTAAAGAAGACGATTGTTGTAATCCTGGAAATATTGACGAGGTGGCTTTACCTTTTCCAGTATGAGTTTGACTAGACTTCTTGGATGCCGACATTGTATGCTTTCGATATCTGGTGGCCACAGGAATGACACGTTGGATTGGTTTCCGATATTCTGAAATTATGTACGTTTTAAAAGTTTTTATTGTTTCGTGTCATAATGCGATGGTTATGATTTCTTGCAATGAATGTTGCAATGCTTGCTTTTCTAAAGTGTCTGTTTCATTAAGCTGGAAATAATTACGATATATTTTGTCAACCAGAGAAGGAAAACGTTTATCATATATATTAAATAAATCATCAAGGTACCTCGATGAAATGTTAAAAAGGCTCTAATAATGTCATCTTGATGTTCAATAAAAATAGATAACATCAAGTCTTTTTCATAGCAGTATAAAACAGATCAGCAACTAGGGGGCACAATTAGTAACTAATTAGATGCATTTTACTTGATAATGAATATAGGTACTAAATCTAACATAAATGCTATCACGAAAGTATTAAGCGACTCTATTACATCTTGACAAGTCCTTAAAGTTTAACTATCATTATAATCATCATTCTGTAAACAAACTCCTCTACGGTCATTGTAAGCGATAAAGATTTTATTTTCTCTTGCAATCGTTTTTCAATGAGACTGTCTCTTATAAAATTATTTGGCAGTGAAGTGTACAAAGAGGACAAACAGAACGCCTGACAATTATTTCATTTAACCTTAAAATCTTTTCGCAATACATGACTGCATGTTCTTTTATGGCTGTAAGACAAGATGTTAAGAACACGGATAATTTTGCTGTTGTGCAAGAACTAGAGTTGGTGATGATGTTGTAGATTAAAATCATAATGGTTGGAACTCTTATTACATTGTAGGTGAGTTTTATTTAACTATGCCTTCTTCCACAAAATATTCTATTGTAACATTAACTATTGCAACATAGTTAGATTATTTTATCAATTAATTTGATTCCGTATTTGAATAATATACATATTTAAAGTTATATTTATTTGACATTTTTTTAATTTCTTTCATTTTTAAATTGTAAAAAATATCAAATTTGAAAATAATGGATGAAAAATTTATAATGATTTTAAAATGGGATACGTCTACTTAAAGGTTTAATCAAAGGTCTGGACAGAATATTCTAATATATATCTCGTACAGCATAGCTGTATATTATTTGCTGGTTTGTGATCGTGCGAAAAAGGTGGAATTGACTATCGAATTATCACTGAAAAAAAAAACCACATTGCTCTGCAATTACTCCATACATGTAACCATTTTTGAGATATATTGAAACAGTAATATGATTTTTTTCGCTTATTTAGTAAAATTCGATTTTCATTCGTCAGTTTTGCAAATAGGTCGTCACAATTTAACGTTCTGGTCAACGTTCTATGATCGTTTCAATCGTTCATTTTTTGAGCTTTCTAGAATGAGGATGAAACATCTGGCGTGTTATTAATGTTTAGTCTAATGCACCACTAGCGTGCATCTAAAGCACTTAAATTGTGTAACAGCAACCAAGTAATAAAACCCTAAATCCATAAGTATGTTCTTACGTGCCACTGGCGCGCGAAGAACGATTTGTCAACGTTAGACGAGCGTGCTGTTGCGTTGCGGGTAACGCCCGAATGATGCTCAATGGACGCCAAAAGGACGTTTGTTTCACTTCAGTCACACGCAGCGAGTCGTTCACAGCAAAGCAAATGATTTGTAACAACCAACGCGCTTGAGTAACGACTGACTCACAGTAGCCGAACGCGTTGCAACGCTTGGCGAACGTTAGTAAAACGTTCCACAAACGTTCGTTAACGTTCTTCAGCGATTAAAATTAAACGTTGAAGAACGCTGGTCTCAGTGAAAATGTTTATATTTAAAACATGTTTTCCGGACCAGCGTTCTCCGCTGATTCCCGGCGATCACCGACGTTCAAAGCTTTAACTAGCGTTTACACAACGCACTTCTGGCGCTATTCCAGCAACCATGGACGACTAACAACGTTTCCTCAAACGTCGTTGAACACCGGCCAGAATGTCTTAATGTGATGGTCCAATAAGCAAAATATAAAATAAGTGGTATTATGGAAATATTCGGCAATTGTCAGGTCTAAAATAATCATGTAACAATTATGTTATTTATATCAATTATAACAAATTATTATTTGTCAGAGTAATAACAGAGTCTGACAGTATATTTTTGTATTTTTATATTAGCTATTGTAAATAACAAAAAGAAGATCAATCGTTTATTGTATGTCAGAAACGTATATTGCATATCGTGCAACGCCTATTGATCGTGCATCCGTGTATAGTATATCGTGCATTCGTTTATCGTAGGTTCGTTTATAGTCTATCAGGCATATCGTTTGTAACCTTACACGTTTACGGTATTCTTCATGAGCTTTCATATTCTATTCTTTTGACTACCCTTTATATACGTTTGTTTCAATATTTAATATCCATCTCGCATTACAGTCCGTTATAAACCTCAAAAGCTAGTGAACGTATATAACAGTTAAATTTGTGTTTACCCCTAAAGCCAAAATTCACAACGAAATGAGAATAAAAATAAATTTCGTCAGCAAACCAACACACCCTGTTTTACTTTATATTAAATGTAAAGCTTGATTGACGCTAAATATATGAGTTTTATTACTGCTAAATTACAGATACACTGATACAAACTTAAACTTTTTTGCTATTTAATATTATGGAGTTTTCTTACAGACCGATATAATATATCAAGGATTTGTCTTACCTCTCTTCTTTGTCCTAGTTGGGAGTGGCGGCGGTATTTCTTCAAAATCTGAAAAACATTATATTAATATTACATAGCTTAATTTAATTAAAAAGTGGCAAAATGAAATATTTATTTTGTTTTTTATAGATGTAGAAAATATGTGCAAGTTTTATAAACCACTTATTTTAAATGTTAAATGTTCACGAAACTGCTTCCTTTTAGTTCTCTTATTTACTTTATTTTAGATTTAAAATTCATTTTTCCATTGTAAAAACGCATAAATTGCACTTATATAATATTACTTTGTGGATATTTTACCTCTTTGTATAAATCGTTTTATCCCAGGTTTTACCTCAGCAAAGTCGACATAAAGAGAACCGTCTACTACCAATTCATCCGTTTTCGACACGTTTCGCTTCATGAAGATATCAGCATAATCATCTTCGGTTGCACCTTTTAAAATATTAACTTGAATTTCACGAATTTCCTCGTTGTTCAACGGCAGAACGATGAGTGTACTTTGTCGAACCCCATCAGCAAATTCTTCTACCGGTTTGTAGTGGCCAACCAACACCGTCTGTGACAAAAGACGATTAAAGCGCATTGTTTCTGAAAAATATAGTTGGCAAGTTGTTAAATTAAGATTACTCTTGTATTAATTCTGAGCAATTGGGTGTTAAATTGACGTACCCTAACCTAGAGCATCTTTTAAGTAACAAGATAATAAGTTTCTTCTACAATGATTTCAAAGTTTGCGACTGTTGCTTCTTTCACAATTATGGAAAAAGCATCTTATAAGGTGCAACATGAGGAACTTGATAAACCGTTTTCTGTTGTGGTTATCACAATATCTAGGCTTTTCCGTAAATCCTGAATTTGCATGTTAACGAAAGTAAATGTTTTGTTTTCAAGTTGACACTATTTTCTTTTAATGTTTTTTTTGTAATTAATAGGCCTATTCAATGTTGTGACCAATTATTGTTTTTGTAGTCACTTCATCCTGCATATGCACGTGGTCCCCATGAACTGTTCTTTTACATCATGCCTTGTGTGTTAGCGATGTTCAAGGTAACATTGAGCATGATGTAGAGCGGGGCTTAGAAAAAGTCGTTACCTGTAATAGTTCTCATATTAGCCAAATCCTCGTGATATATCGTGTAAACTCGTCTTATCTTATCTTCAACAAATTTGACAAGTTGGGGAAGACTGAACCTAAAATATCCAATTAATATGAAATTTCGTTGTTGTTTTTTTCTTTATGTGTAATAACTATGCTGTATTTTTTTTAAATATCGTACTTTGAAAAGAGACGTAGATTAACAGTTAATCTTGTTTTATAATTATATTTTTTGTAAACCTCTTTAATGCGATCAGAAGTCACTTAGTTCATATATTATCCAAATTCTATTTTGATAGCGCTCTTCAGACAAATATACGGCGCTCAATAATAATTTTATTGCGGAAACCACACCAGTCCATATCCTTTAGGAAAGTGATTTTATTGTAAATATTGAAAACTCAATTCCAATAATTATTCTATTGAATCCTCCACGTGAAAGAGATTTAAAGGCAACTTCAAAAGTCACTTGAAGTTTCCAGACAAAAGCTTTGATAACTTAGGAGTTATGCTTCGGACAGGAAAATAAACCAAACGGGCATCATACATTGTAAAGAACTGAATAACTGTTCTTGTGCACTCTTCTTCTTCCTTATAGAATCTATGTGTGTATCAAGTTTAACTTCAATATGTTTAATTATACCTGAGTTTCCGGAAACGAAATTAAACAAAAAGAGCATAACTTCAAATTACAAAGTGCAGAATGATGGTTCTTGTGCACTGCACTCCGTCTCAACAAGATATATTCATCTAGGAAGTTTCAAGTCAATAACATAGACTAGGAACCCACCCGTGATAAGAGTCCTACATGGTCATTATGTGGTAAAATAATAAGAGTCAACAACAAAAATCCTGCACAACGTTCTTTTTATGTTAAAACATCTACAGACTGAAATCTGCCATAATAATGCACAGAATAACATTAGTTGTCAGATGGTTAATAGCGGCACATAACATGCATAAATCACTTTTAGCAGCCGCTTACGTGAACGTGGCTTGTTATTGTTCAAAAAAGCATTTTAGTGCTGTATTAGCCTATGCTAAGCTCAATCTTCTTTCAACTCAGGCTGACTAGACTCGGGTTTTATTAAGTTTTATTTATTATGCCCCCCTTCGAAGAAGCGGGGGTATATTGCTTTGCACATGTCGGTCGGTCGGTCGGTAGGTCGGTCGGTCGGTCGGTCGGTCCGTAGACCACATCTTGTCCGATCAATAACTAGACAACACTTTGTGATACAGTCCTTATATTTGGTGTGGAGGTTGGTCATGACCAGTAGAAGACCCCTATTGATTTTGGGGTCAGTAGGTCAAAGGTCAAGGTCACAGTGGCCTTGACCACAAAAACCTTGTCCGATCAATAACTAGACAACGCTTTGTGATACAGTCCTCATATTTGGTGTGGAGGATGGTCATGACCAGTAGAAGACCCCTATTGATTTTGGGGTCAGTAGGTCAAAGGTCAAGGTCACAGTGGCCTTGACCACAAAAACCTTGTCCGATCAATAACTAGACAACGCTTTGTGATACAGTCCTCATATTTGGTGTGGAGGTTGGTCATGACCAATAGAAGAACCCTATTGATTTTAGGATCAGTAGGTCAAAGGTCAAGGTCACAGTGGCCTTTGCATACAAAAACGTTGTCCGATCAATAACTAGACAACGCTTTGTGATACAGACCTCATATTTGGTGTGGAAGTTGGTCGTGACCAGTAGAAGACCCCTATTGGTTTTGGGGTCAGTAGGTCAAAGGTCAAGGTCACGGTGGCCTTGACAACAAAAAACCTTGTTCGATCAATAACTAGACAACGTTTTTTTTATACAGTCCTAATATATGGTGTGGAGGTTGGTCATGACCAGTACAAGACCCCTATTGATTTTGTCCTCATATTTGGTATGAATGTTGGTCATGACCAGTAGAAGACCCCTATTGATTTTGGGGTCAGTAGGTCAAAGGTCAAGGTCAAAGTGGCCTTTGTACACAAAAACCTTGTCCGATCAATAACTAGACAACGCTTTGTGATACAGTCCTCATATTTGGTGTCGAGGTTGGCCATGACCAGTACAAGACCCCTATTGATTATGGGGTCATTATGTTAAAGGTCAAGGTCACAGTGGCTTTGACAACAAAAAAACCTTGTCTGATCAATAACTAGACAACACTTTGAGATACAGTCCTCAAATTTGGTGTGTAGGTTGATCATGACCAGTACAAGACCCCTATTGATTTTGGGGTCAGTCAGTCAAAGGTCAAGGTCGTATGGATGGTCACTAAAGCCTGCACATTACCGGAATTGACATAACACTAGAGCTACTATATCTCCGCCAATAGCGAATATTTGATTTAAATTACAATAAAATCCTTTGTGTTAGACTAGGTTAATCTACACGCGCTTATGTTTGTCGAGGTAAATGTAATCCTCTCATTGGATGACCTGGTTATTGATATATAGGAGTTCCACCGTCTTGTAAATTGCTTTCATGACTGGTACCCTTTATTGCTTAAGCTTACAAAAGTCTCTAAATTTCCAAAAATTTAAATTCAATGCTAATAGATATCACTTGCACGTCAGGGGGGGGGCCTTTGTGTTTGACAAACACCTCTTGTTTATATAAGCTGGTTCTGCCTCTTGTATCATAATGGCTTATTAATTTGTAGTCGGCAGCACGGTTATGTTTCTGTACTAGCCCGAATTTCTAAACCGCCAGACTTGTATATGCGAACTCTTTTGATATGGTTCATATAATTTAATAAAATTTTCTACACATGTGTATCAAGAGTCATCACATCGATTCGCCGTTAGACATGACTAATTCACCGGGTATTTATATGTTTAAAGCGAAAAGGCGCGAAATGGCAATTTTGCACGAGATACACATGTATCTAAACAAATGCAGTCGGCATAATCACAAATCAGTACACATTGATCTGAAAACACAAAACTTTGGTTGAAAAATACTCCGAATGAGCCATAAAGAGAGGGGCCGCGCTGATCCAAGCTGGTACGAGAGGTTTGTTTACTTTTAATATTGTTATCATATTGTTAATTATTATTTTATGTTTGCAAATTATTTTACAAAATATACCTGACAACAGCACTGACATAAACTTACCTATCAATTACCTCTTTAATAGTGTACATGTTTTTATCCGGCTCAGTACGAAATTTGCATTTTTCTGTAAAAGGTACACCAACAATTACAGTTTTATTTAAATGATTAAACGTCACCACTAATTTGTCCGGTTCCATTTTTGACCCGAAAGCTAATCCAGGAATTACTCGGTTCAGTTCCACGACGGTTCCTTGCTGAATTGTGATAGGCTCATCGTCTTCTGTCCGCCATGTAAAGGTTTCTCTCAGTTTGGCATATCTTGGAAAGTCCTGTGCCAATTCACTTATACTGTCATAGTTTTTCAAACGTCTTAGAACTTTTAGTCTTCCTTTATAATTAAGTGGTATAAGAATTTCATTATTTACCAGCTCAACATATTTTGTATTTGTAGTTGTAGAGCCAGAACTTTCGACTACAAAATGTGCGGCAACCTTATGTAAAACAACCTTTTTGTCAATGGACAAGATATCTCCTTGGGAAAACTCCTCCGCATCGTTTAACGAGTGGTATCCTTCATTTACCTTAACGACACAGGGCAGTGGAACCTTGTATTCCACTTCATCTAGACGGTATGTTTCAATACTCCAGTTCATTTTAAGATGCTTCTGCATACAGGTACCTTAAGTAAACAAGGATTTACAATTACCTTAAATAAACAATGATTTGCAATAACTAGTACTTACAAAAAATTATATATTACGGCTTTTATGTCACAAACAGAAAGGATAACGATGTGTATGCTGTTTTAAGTTAAAATTACACCAGGAAACTCTTGGTTATGTCCCGTATTCAGTGTCATTTTGACTATGCCTCTTCAGCTTGGTTCAACAGTCTTACACAGGACTTAAAACACAAACTGCAGGTTACACAGAATAGGCTCATTAGATTTGTTTTGAACTTGCATCCCAGGTCACATATTGGCAAGGAGGAGTTTATTAGGCTCAACTGGTTACCAGTGGCATCCAGAGTCAATCAAATTATACTTTGTCATGTTTTTAAAATTAATTCAAAGCTTGCCCCATCCTACCTAAATGACCATTTTACACCTGTTATGAATATTCATGAAAAAAATACAAGGTTCAGGGTAAAAATTGACTCCACTAATAATGATAATTCAAATACAGTCTTGGAGAATAGCAAGAGGTTTTGTATACCCAAGGTCAAAGGGTTTGGCATGAAATCGTTTGCCTACAATGGTTGTACCCTCTGGAATGCTTTACCACAAATTGCCAGAGATGCCAAAACTGTGTCCTCTTTTAAAAATATTATCAATGAACATATTTTTAATTCTTTGTAAATGTGTTTTAGTCAATCTATTTTATACTAGTACTGTATAACAGAATATTTATCTTACTGATATAATAGATAGATTGTTTCTGACGTGTCATAGACAAACCTGATGGTATTGTGATCATTGCAACAGTTAGCATGCATAATGTGATATGTGTCAAACCTATTCAGTCATTTTTCATTGTGTATTAATTTTATTGCTAGATTTTAATGTGTATGTAATTCATTCATTATATCTTATTTATTTTAACTACTAAGTCTTTCATAAGCAATGCCAAGAGATTTCATTTAGACTGTGATATTTTCCTATGTCATACAATATTATATAAGAAGGACCACAATGGAAATAAGAGTTTATATTAACTCTTTTTTGTGTAATCCTTGATATGTAATGTTGGGTGACATGGCTTATTGTTTAGCATGATACATACATATTTGTTATATGTTTATATGTATGATTATTGTTGCAATTCAATGCCATGTTTCTTTGTGCATTATATATTGAAATAAATCTATCTAAAATTTGCTGTTTAATGAGTTAAGAGTTAGGAAGTTTCTAAATATATGCATGTTATATCTTAAAAATAGTAGTCAAAAGACTTTAGATTCAAACATTGCGTCTTCGAATTGAAATATTCCCCATCTGAGTTTCTGTATTACAATTTAGTTCTAGTCCTTACTAGGCATTTGAATTAGGATGATTGATAGTTCTAAGGCATTTGAATATTGGATATTGATAAATGGCATTTTAAAAAGATATTTGTATTTGCATGCTTTTTCAAGAAACGAGAAACAACAGAGCAATACTTACAGAGTCAAGTAAGTTGAATGTTATGAATTGATCGCGGTCGGACGTTAATAAATACAAAATAACACTCGTTGTTAAGAAAACATACATTAAGTAGAAATCGAACTAAATGTATAAATTATTTAAATGATTAAAAATATACCACTAGCGATCAATGCGTGTATGTTGCCTAGATGTTTATTACTCCGTGTAAACAAACAAAGACATTGTAATCTTCCTGTTGACAGTAAACATTCAATACCGTACAATCTTGAATTGTAAATCAAAGCAAGTTGGTATTCATCTGGGTTGTTAAATATGGCACCTGAAAGTGTAATAGGAATAATCTACATGCATGATATGAAAACAGAAGATTCAGATTATCAGCAAAATCCTGAATAAAGTAATTTCTCTCGTTGTCCGTAAAAAAAACCTAATGGCGATAAACAACTATAATTATCATTAACATACATGCACATGGAAGCTTTAAATTTATAATTGTGAACGAAATACTGCAATGTTATTTTTAGGATAATAAATAAGTTAAATAAGTTAAACGCAAAGTCAATTTACGTCTGTCATAGACCAGTGATTTTTTCTCACTATTTTGCTTGTAGTATTTTGACAAATATCTAATAATTAATATGAGAGCTATATATAGACAGAGAGCTAATAATTACATTACTGTTTATTTTGATGATCACATGCAATATTTAGTTTCAGTTTCGTGTCTTATAATTTTCTGGTTATTCTACTAACGGTGCTAATGTTTTTAGCTGTTACAAAGTTCTTTAAAAGAACATGTTAAATTACCAATATACCTAAATTTTTGTAACTTGGATTCAAATCATTCCAAGTAAATATTATTTAACTACTTGAACAAATGAATATGATAATAAATGTTCTGCATACATTTTATTAAGACGTCTTTGAAAGCCCTCTTTCCTGTTCAATTTGAGACACAAAACTGTCTGATCATGCGATCGTCCTCGAAATCAGGGATGTTAGCTATTGCCTCAGTTACTGATTTTGAATATGGGGAAATCTTTTCTAAAAAGAACCTAGAAGCTCGATTTGTTTCTTTTATCCCTGTCATCGTGTTCTTGCTGATTTTACTCCAGGTGCTCTGGTCTCTGAAAGATCATTGAGTACACGCCCTTTGGCTTTGCAATGCTATTAAATTCTTATGTTTATATGTTTGTATGCTTTTGCATGCAACATTGTTGAGCTGATGGGTGGGTTGGAGTTATTTCACCAAGACAATTTGTACTTGTTTTGTGATACGAGAACCTGTTTGGGCAAGTGTGAGGTTGGTGCACCCTAGAACCTGGTTTAAACCCCCAGTGGCAATTTGTTTTGCCACTGACCGTTCCAAGGCGGTAACCCCTTTGGTTCTCACTTCCGTTATTTGTTTGTGGCGTCCATTTTGAAACTGAGTTTTGTAATACCATGCTCTCTTTTCCTCTCTACTTTTGGGCTGTGTGGGGAGGCTGTGTATGCTGGATGTGGCCATTCCTGATATGCATATTTCATTTTTGTTTTCAAACCAACCGTTCCCTCGATCATATTTATTTGTTTATATAATTTTAAAATAATTAAGGATTTATTATTTTTGCGGACTTCGGTACAACACTGCTTTTCTGGTTTGATCACGTATTTGTCTAACTGTGTTAAACGCTTAGCAATAACTATATGTATTGTTTGATTGCCAAATAGTTACATTTAAACAACATTTATTCGTTAGTTACTAAACAAAACAACAATATAATTTAAAAAGAGACTCCGCAATAACCGCTGTTAAAGGCTCATAAAACAAGTTTTAAAACCATATAACAGTTGTTTTTATTTTTCATTAATCTCGAACATCAACATTTCGCATTACTAATTATGAAAAATGATCAAGCCTTTCGAATCAGGAATTAAATTATGATAATTTTAATATAATTTAACGAAAAGCTAACTGTGATTTAATAAAAGAGATAAATATTTGATCTCATAAGGTTGATTCAGGAAAGTTTATAGACTTAGTCTAGTTATACTGGTCAACAATTCACATCGACTTTAATAATAACTTCACACTTTCATTTTTTAAGATTGTTTTGTGCTAAGGAATTAAAATGAAGAAACATTAAATAACAGATAAATTAACATGTTTTGTGACTTAAGTTTTCTAGTTGATGCAAGTACATTAAGATCAACGTCGAGAAAAAGTGAAAATGTGCACATACCGGTGTTTTGAAAGTTCTCTTTCTTCGAATCAACACAAAAAAAATATCTTGCTATTGTAACCAGTTGTTGTAGAGTGTCTTACTCTCTATGTGTTGCACCCAAATGTATCAGTCGGTTTTCACTTAAAGGTTTATCATGTTTAGTTGAATCTTCGACAATGTCAACAAAATTTACAATTTTACCGTATTCAGATCGCAATACATATGTATTTATGTTACAATGTAAACAATGCACTTCTATTTTATGATCGCAAAGAGGGCTTTGCTTAACAGTTATTTACTATCTCCTTTAAAATTCTTTATGAGTGAGAACAGTAAATATTGTACCAAGTATTAGGTATATAGTCTAAGTCTCAATAGGCGAAAGATTTAAAACGTTGTCAACGATAAGCTTAGACAAAAATGCACTTTGTAAATAAAATACCTACTAGGAAAGTATAAGATAGGTATATCCATACTATTTGAAAGGGATATCTAAATACATGTATTACAATAATATATCTACAAAAAAACATGTTTTCGAAAACGTCTTTAAAAATGGGATTTAAGCCCGCTGACTAGACTAAAGTCAAAAGTGAAATCTACGATGTCTCTGTCGCAGGGTGAAAAAGAAAGTGCAGCAAGACCGGGACTCGAACCCGCAGGTTTCACGTTCACTGACCTATCTATGCGACAATGTTTCAAACAGAAATTCAGAATATTTATAAGTGGTCATGCTTTTTTATGTTTTAATTCACATTGCAAGTGTATTTATATAGAATTATTCACATTTAAGCTCGGATTTATTTTTTTCTCAATTGAATGTTAGTATTTTTCAGTTTCTGTGATTTTTGTGAAACTTCTAACGATGAAAAATAGTAACTTAAAGATCCTTCTAAATTTTTCAAAAGATATATCGAATCGACAGTCTAGTCAAGCTCATGTTTTAAAGTTTTTTAACATTTTATACAGGATGCTATGGTTTATAATTTGTTTAATTAATAATAAGCGCTATACTACTCTAACATTACACAACATGATCCATACCAGGAAATATATATATTTTAGAGTACCTTTAAAGCCGTTTGTCTCTACAACTGAGAACATTTGCATGTTCTGTTATTTTTATTTAATACATTATAGTGTTGTATCTATAGCGGGATAGCGGGGCGCGGCGCCCCGCCCTTTTTGAGGAGCGCCCAGCTCTTTTTGAGGAGCGCCCTCAGCCCTAAATCTCAAACACTCTGCCCTTTTCCCCATAAACGCCCTTTTGTCTTCAATAATTAATGTCAACCACCACCAATTCTGCCTTTGTTTATTCAATGCCTGTGTTTTTCCCAAGTTACCTTGTGTAATAATCAAAACGCAGTGATGTTTGTATACGTATATTACAGCGACCGTCTGAAATCTAGTCCCAGACAAGTCATTAATCAATATCTGAACAAGTGGCAAATACACAGAAACCCAGTGTCAAAAACTTGTTAGTCATAAACAGCTGAATAGCCTTATCAACAGCATGTGCCCATGCGGCGTTTCAAACGTCCCGACCGACCCCCTTGAAGTCAATTAATTGTCGCATCACTTGCTTCTATTATCAACATTACTGTTACCATTGTTGAAGGTATTCGTTCTATAATACGTGTATCTACAACCTATTATAGGTTATAATTAATATTTCACTTTAAATACATAATTTATGTCAGAGAGTAAGAATAGATTTGAATCCTTTCGAAAGCAATCGCCGTACATTTATTTCCGTAATCAGGAATATAAGTTGTCAATTGTTTTCAAATGTTTCACCTAGAATTAACTTATTTTACATATGCATTTCACATATAGTGTGCTGGATTTTAATATAAATATGGTGCCCCAAAGAAATCGTCGTCAATTGTGTCTTCGGGTTTTTTAATAAGTATTCAGGTTTGAAAAAGTCACAGTATTTTGTTAGTTTGGCAGTTTTAAAGCTGTGCAAATTTATTATCCGTTCCTAAATCAGTTAAAATTAAATGTTGCAATATTTATGTCCTTTTGATATCACTTTAAAATGTCGCATTGAATGACAAAGTATTTGATAAGACTGCTTGCATGTGACAAATTACTCCGTCTCTCTGATATGGGGTTTAACCTACTTGTTACAGTGTAATCTTTTAGGCAATGCCAAATTGAGGTCCCTTTAGTGATTCTGTAGTCTAAAGAAATAGTAATGTTCATTCTTAAGTCGTTGCTGTGAAAACTACGTAAATGTCACAAAACTTGTTGCTGTAAAACACATTTACGCAGAACGAGTTTCCGTTCGGATAGTTTTTTGACAGAGTTATGTGTCCTTAGTCATTTTTTTACTTTAACGTCCATATTAAAAGTCTTATCTCGCTTCATCTCCAAAACCGCTTGAAGAATTGTGTTGAAACTTCACAGGAATGTTTGTTACATAGTCTTATTGTGCGTGTTTTCCGTGTCTTTCGCTTGATATTTTTGCAGAGTTATGGGCTTGTATTTATGTTTTAATACAGATTATAAATTTCGTGAGGGATTAAATTTCAACTTCAAATATGTGTTCCGAATCATCAACCACATAATTCTTAAACATCATCCACACATACTTGGTAAGGCCTATATTTCAAAACAACCTATTTTCAGGGAAATCTCCACTTTAAACTTAGAATTTTCCTAAAAAAAAACTGCAATACTGTATAAGTGGTAATGTTCGCGAGGATGTAATGTTCGCGTATTTCGCGATTTGATTAAAATCGCGAAATTATCAGCCAGCGTAAATTAGAGCTTATGTACAAGCAAAATTTTACCCTTACACCGTACTATGGTAAAACAAAACATTATGATCATTGAACTTTATTACAAGACTACATAGTATACCTGTACAGATTAAAAGCCATGTAAACGTACAATTAATACCAAATATCAAAACTTATACACAATTGTACTAATTAAATTGGATAAACTAAACGACAATTCCTTTGAAAACTATTAACAGTCTATGTACTTTGTGTATATGTACATCGGTAAGGACTGTATCCTGCATTGGTGAAATGCAGATATGCTAGTAAATCATGGGCCTTCATAAGCCAACGTGCATGTATTGGCTTAATGTTTATTGTTATTAGGTCAATTCTCCAGCACATTATGTTTTAAACACGTCGAAAATGGCAAGCGCAGTTTGATCACACCTGCAACGTCAACAGGTAAAAACTGCGGTCAGATTTCACACCGGGTTATCGTTAATAATAGAGTAATCTGTTAAGAGGGCAAACAATTCATTGATGGTTTCTAATTGACTGTCGGATCACGATATTCACAGTTTGTCATTTAACAATCCAAGTTTTGGGAAGACTACTTTCAGTTTCTACCATGGAATTTTTTGACAACCAAATAATTTAGAGTGAATATAACGACGTGTAATTTTTACGAATTTCATGAAATCAATTTTTCGCGAACATTTCCGCACGCGAAACGCCGGCAAAACAGAAAACGCGAACTTTTACGCCAGCGAAATTATCCACTTATACAGTATTATACTGTAACTTGTTTATCACTTACTGCATACTTTAAACAAATTATTCTTATCATCTTTCATAGTTTATCTGTTAACTTTTAAAATGTTTTCTTTTTTACTGCAGGCATATTCATTTAGATTATATATGTACATGTATTCCGCCTGATTTCAAAGCCGAATTTCGGGGCATACTTCAACTTTCAGTCAAAGCTTTTGTTAAAATCTTGAAATTAAAAAATAATAAAAATGTAATCATATCTGGTTGATAAAATTAATTAATTCATAGAATGATTGGTATTACCTTATATTTTTTTCAAATATAAAGTGACAAGAAACTAACAATTATTTCAAAAAACCTTGAGAGGAATTTCCAAAGGTGTTCACGGAATTTCCAGTTGTGTCGCGTATTTATATATAATGAAACGGTTAAAATGTTAGGGACGCATAAACATTTTGTAATCATGATCAAAATGTGTTTACGAAAAGCTTTGGAGCATATTTGTGTTTATGAACTGTAGTAATTTTACTTGAAATCCAACGTTCTACGCAACTGAATTGACAGGGTTTTAAATAGGCCATCGTGCCAACTCAGATTCTTGAATGAACTCCAGAAGTCGTACATTTAACTTTCAAGAGTGGCGTTTGCAACGACTGATAAAACACTATTTGTGGTAAGAGGTTGCTGTTTATTCCTATGTTTTATCGATAAAACAAATTGTCTGTTGGTTTTAAGCTTTGAAAATTTTGTGTATACATATGGTAATTTTGTTTGTTAAAAAAAATGTGGCTTATTTAAATCGTGGTTTGACCAACTCAAACATTATTTATTTCACAGTTTTAACGAAACAATCTGAATAAATTATGATAATAGAGTTTTTTTTCTCAGATATGACTTTATTTTTTTTTATCTCAAGATAACCCAGGATCTGTTCTTTCTCTGGAAACATTAAGGCTAAAATTGTTTTCGTTCAAACATGCTCAAGGTTCAGTTTCACACATTTGAACTAAACAGATGATTATGTTCAACTGAACTAAAGTAATATCAGATACTATCAAATGAATGTAAGTACAGATTTTGTAAATGATTACAGCTGTGATTCTAAGCATTTTAAAGTCACATAATCCGCATTTTTTGTGCCCTGTGGCGACTGTGTTTCAATATCTCAGCCTGCGTAAGTATGTATATTGTTCAATCACCCATTTCGAAATTCTATGAACAATGAGTGGTTGTATGGATTTTAAAATGTGTCCCATACATCGTGCTAACAATCAAAAGTTTTAGCAAAAACTAAAATAAAAAATATATACATTTTACTGTTTAACCTTTAAAAAAATAAAATATGTTTAATAACCATTTTATCTACAGACTGCAGTTTGTTTTCTTTTACAGCAATAATAAAATAGCGAAAATGAAGCTGCTTTATCAAGTTAGGAAGTTGAAATAAAGATTATTACATGTCAAAATACTGACGAAAATGGCATCTGAACAAATAAGTACCGAGTGCGATCGAATTCTGGACAAATATGGATACAACAAAACAATGGCAGACAGGCGAATTACAGAGAGTAACAAAATATCGCAATCAGCGACAATGATGACTCAACATATTTTAGGACATACTAAAGTTGATAAAGTTCTAGTAGGCAGTAGGGGTGAAGGAATATCCATTTTTGGTGAAAGTGACACCGATGTCATGTTTATATTAAATGACGTTTTGGCCACAGAAAGATTGCAACCAATCAACGTCAATACAGAAAGAAGGATGCAAATGTCAGAGCCAAGTACCACAATGATTGATACAACAAACAATACACAAGATGGTATTCCTACTGGATCAAAAACTTTCTTTGTGATGGACAAAAGTGAGACTCCCGCTGGTTACACACTTTTACTTGCTACTAATACTAGCGACAATGAGTATACACAAAATTCTATGGTAAAAACACAAACAGGAACATTTTTGTCTAGCAATGACTTTCTAATTGCAAACAAACATAAATTTCGGCTATATGAGGGCTGGGCGAAGACCTCAGTACAATATCTTGAACAGAAGGGTCCATCACTGCCCGAAACTTTGTTCTCAAATGACATGTACCTGAAATTCCTTGACTTTCTAACTGGTCAAACTCATGTAAGCAATAAGAAAGATTGTGTGATTGCACTTCCCTGCGACTGTCCATCTCTTATAAATGATTGGCAAACCCGACAGAGATCATGGAACTGGCCAACAGCAAAAATGATCCAAGAAGTTGTTGCAAAGGGCGTTCACGTTGTACCGGTTGGTCTTAAAGGTAGCCCAAATGAGAGCTTACAATGGAGAATAAGCTTTACCTTTGCTGAAGTCTATCTTGTTCAAACTTTAAATGACAGTCAAATTAAAAGCCTGATTCTGCTGCGAATGATTGCCAAAGAGAAGCTAAAACCAATCAGTAGTGCAATATCTTCGTATGTTATTAAAAATTTAATGTTTTGGATTTTTGAGTCTATAGACTTAGAAGCATTCACATCCATGACTTTGCTTGCACGTGCAAAGAAAGGCCTTCTACGTTTACGAGATAACATTAGTCAAAAACAGCTTCAATGTTATATGATGCCGGAAAGGAATCTGCTATGTAATTTAAACGAAAATGAAGTAAACCAGCTTATCACAACACTTGACGACGTAATCCTAAACGATTTTGAAATATACAACGTTATCCTAAACGAAATCCGAAAGAAGGGAATAAAAGAACTTGCAGACATGGAAAGAATCTATCTAGAAATTGAAAAAGATATGACGCCGCAAGAGATATTTGATATTGCACAGAAGTCTAATAAATGTACTTCAAGCTGTAGACAACACATGTACTGTGTCTACCAAATACTAAAATCCTACATCCAGAAGAATGGAATAACACAATTGCTCAACTGTGTAAACCAAAAGGAAGGACAATTGCAGGGTAAAATGAGCACTTACAACAATCAAAATTGGTCAACAAATAATTCACATGAACAAATTCCTTTAATGTCTGGTGCAACAGAACAAACCGGCATCAAAAATGAAACCATGGTCACGATTGATGAACAAACTGCATTAACATTTTCAAGTGAAACTACTAGCTTGTTACATGATACCAGCTATTCAGAAATGCAGCATGCTGGAATCATTCGTGAACCTTTAATGACACTGCGAGGGAAACTTTTGTTTCTGTTCAACTGCATGCTTGATATGATGAAATGTTTTTGTCTTTTCTTCAAAAGTACTAATCCAAGACATCTCGATTATCGCAAATCATCAAGTCCTGCAGGCCTGCTGCCTATTTTCGTAGTGCAAATTCTTGCAATTGTAATATATTTAGTATATTATGGAGTAACATGGTAAGCTTATATTCCATTGGTGTACGACCATACGCAGCCAGCAAATCGTGACAAACCAAAGTACGCGATTGTTCTGACATACCGTGTTTTACATGTATAAAGGTATGTCTATAACATTGGTCAAATAGAACATCATAGAACCTTCTCTTTCATTTAACCAGAAGTATCAGACTTCTGGTGCTGTTGTAATCGTTCATTTTAAAATATTTCCAAAAATTGTTCACCACGCATGTGAACTTTTGCTGGCTTGGTTCACCAAGGGAGCTTGTACTGTTTTGCTTTGTTCACTTTTTTGGCAAGTGTGAAGTCTGTGCATCCTAGGACAGTGTTAAACCTCAATGACCGTTCCAAGACCGTAACACGTCGGGTTTCGAATTTTGCTAATTGTGGTGTCCGTTTTAATTGATTATTTTATAAACTATGAAAGCATATTTGGGCCACAATTTAACCACATAAAATAACGTGAAAATAATAAAGGATTACGCAAAATAGGGGTTTTTTTTTTCGCGAAAACATCCATTTGTTCACGATTAAAAAATGTTATGTTAACACGAATTTATTTCTGTTAGTGCTCTAAACTGCCACAACATAAAGATAAAGTCTTTATGTAAATAAAGGAGGATTTCGCGAAAACACATATATCTTTTCACTTTTCAATATACAGTAAAACCCCTCTATAAGGGACTGAAGGAATGTCCTTAATTATAGACGATTGTCCTTCATTGTGGGCTTAAATAAAGAAGAAGAGAACATTTTTGTTCTTTAAAAAATCGCCCATAATACCGGGATGCCCGTAATATCGAGTGTTCGTAATGAGAGGTTTTACTGTTTAATATGATTCTGTTGTTTTCTTAGAAGGAAATCATAATGTAATCATTTATACATAGAGTATTTAAATATTTATGAAACTATTTTTCTGTTTAAAAGCAGTGTGCAGTTTATCATCATTATATTTTTCTCTGAACAATAATCGGAATGATGAAAGCCCTTTGAAACTGTTGACTTCATCAAGTATTTTTACGATTTCTTTATCGTTGGCTTTACTTTTTAGCACGATACATGTACCAGAAACCTCAGGGGCATAGTTTAAAATTGACCCAACAAGGCTTCCAAACAGTTTTATTTCTATGTTTATAGTTATTATCTATCTTTTCAAATACAATTTCCCATTAATAATAAGTTTTATTTTTTAATTCCCATTTTCAGGCTATAGTTTTTAACATCATCCAGCAGAAATGGAAATGCTTGATGATTTTGCGGTAAAATAAATGCATTATCAGCAAACAATTATAAAAGTAATTTTGAATCATTTATTTACAGATTTATATGTTCACTCTGTGAATCAAACCGGAACGACGAAGAGCCTAGCCATTTGACTCCGAGCATGTTACCGACTAAGCTTGTCGGAAAAACATTTTAAGGGTCCATTTACATTTGTCTGACAAAAACAAGCTAGCTGGGAACCTCATCCAAAATGGGTGCGCGGATAATCCTTTCTAAATAAGTCAATACTATTATACTGACACAATTCCTAACGTGCCTCATATTATAATGGGTCACTTTTATCAGGGTTATCCGCGAGATGTTTTAGCGAGCTAGTTCAATCGGTAGAGTGTGCGAAGTAAATGTTAGGCACTGTCGCCCTACGCGTTTGATCATCAATATTGGCTTAAATATCATATACAACATGTACGCTTATCAGGAATCGCCACACTCAGAAAACACAGCCTCTCCACGCAGCGAAAGAGGAGAGAGGAAAAGAAAGCATACATGTGTTAATAAGAATATTAATTTTAAACTTTACACCACAAACAATTAACGAAAATGAGAGCCCTTCGGGTTACCGCATTGGAACCGTCAGTGACAATTAGACACTGGTGGTTTAATCCAGATTCTAGAGTACACCAACCTCACACTAGCCCCAACAGGCTCTTATATCAACAAACAAGTACAAGTTGTCTTGGTGAAATAACTCCAACATTAACAACCTTTACAATTGAAACAATTTACTATTTACTTCTTAATCAGTAGACTCAATCAATCAACTTGTTTACATGAATAAATGCACAGACTGTATTTAAAGACGATTTTATTCTTATTCGATTACAATAAGCTGAATGATTTTCTACAAACTTTACACTTTAGTGTAAGGTTATAAATGAATAGATTGTACATTACAAAAGAGGGTTTCATGTTCTGTTTACACTGTAACGTAATTAGCTAAGAATCTCTGCGTCTAGATCTGCGTGTATAATGGAATTTCCAGTGAGTCATGTTGTTATTCAAGTCATATCGTTTTATTTTATACGAGTTATTGATAAATAAATTAAGTTTCTTATATCACTTATTGGAATACACGTGTTATTACAATTATTACTGGGGTGTTTAAGGTAAATAAATTCAAAAGTAGATCACTTAAAATGCATTAAATTAATGCTCGTTTCATAATATTTACCGTAAACACTTCTGTTATGATGGTAATAACACATGCACTTCATTAAGACTCATTGTTACAGTCAGTATACCCTGTTCAAAACTTAAATATCAGTCATATTCGGGAGCTTTGGGCTCATCTTAGCACAAAGTGCACAATGGTCACTGCAAATCTGTTGTGCTGGGGGTCTGTTTTCAACACTTCCTTCGAAGACATAATCCTCCAAAACCTAATGGCCAATATCAACCAATTAGTGGATGGTCAACATTGAAATTCATTTATTTAAAATTAAATGGTTTCATGCAGACCACTGGTTGCCATTGTCACATAAATGAAATATACTCAACAAAAATAAAAAGTATCCACTTTCCTGTCTTAAATTTTGTAAAATTTGAAAACGAAAACTGAAAGTTTTGTATGTAATCAACTTTGCATTTCTGTTATTATTGCGAAGAGAAAAAGTGTTCTTGAAAATCTGCAGCCACATCTTAGTTATCTTTTCCTTTGTTGTAATGAGGGTTCCAGGAAAAGTCATTGATTCTTTGAAGTTTTCACATTGGTTTGAATTAAATCAATCTTTCCACATCTTGTGATCAATAAAATCACAAAACATTCGTCAATAAAACAACTAGACCTCGATAAATTACACTAGAAAGTCCAACCATTTCCAATTACCTCCCTTTAGATTGAATATGTAGTGTTTTGGTGTTTTGTAATCCATTATTAATTGTAATTCGACTGGCAGTTGCTTAGGTTTTGGTGTGAAAGATTATCTTTATGAATAGTTGAAATTAAAAACATCTGAGATTAACCAATTTAACACCATTCAAAGCGTACCTGATTAAATGAAAATATGTTAATGAGAATATAAGCATAAAAAGTGGATACTTTTTATTTTTGTTCAGTATATTTTTAAAGTATTCTCCTCAGAAACGCACGTTAGATTTCAATATAATATTAGCAGAATATTTTCTATGTTTTTTTTTTTATCAAATTCGTTCAAGCCAGGTTGGAACTTCAAAGAATACGACAAGGGTCGGGGCGTTTAACTATATGAAACTATTGAAAACTTGGAAAATTCTCTACTCAAAAACCGATGACACGGTTTCAAAACTAATTACAGAATTGTTTCTGAAGGAGTTTTTTTTATCGAATTGCCCCAATCAATGTTGGTTCCAAAATAACTGCAGAGGGTGGGGCTAGTTTCTCCAAATGTCTATATGGAAAACCATAAAAATCTTTTTCCTAGGAACATTTTTTGTCTTTGGATTCGAATGGAATTTTAGGGAATTTTGAGATCTGACTATTTTTCTCTACACACATAACTGTTTTTAATGTATGCAAAATACAGATAAATTAATAAAATAATAAAATAAAAATATGTGTGTGAAGTTTTGTTGAATTTCAATTTTGCCGTTATAAATATCTTGCTTTTTCTTTTAATCGATGACAGTGCAAAGTTAGAATGACCTTAAATGGTTGATTAAACGAATCCAACAATATCACGCCATTATTATACAACTCGGCCTTTAAAAATTTATGCCATTCAAATTGTATAACAGAAGTCGTTTTTATAAACATCAGACCGTTCAACCCGTTAACTGGAAAACCGAATGTAAACCTGAAAACAGATTAAGAAAAAATAACATAGTCGACACCAGGTGAGTTTAATTGACATTTATTGCACGTTAAGCCAAAATTTCCATTAGAAACTGGTATTTATTGTTTCAGAAGAGAACAGCGAAATGTATATGCCAAGATTCGCTGTTCTCTTCTGAAACAATAAATGCCAGTTTCTAATGGAAACTTTGGCTTAACGTGCAATAAATATCAATTAAACTCACCTGGTGTCGATTCTGTAATTTTTTCTTAATCTGTTTTCCGGTTAACATCGGTTTTCCAGTTAACGGGTTGAACGGTGTGAACATATTGATCTTAAGTTATGGCGTGACTGAATCAATGTATAGTTAGGAATTTCAAATAGTATAGAAATAAGTTATAAGAAAACTAATAACTGCTATAGAAATGTACTGCACTTAGTGGGTTATTGCTTTAAGCAATTGTAAAAAAAACAAGGAATTTCCAATGTGTCAGGTACACAATAATAAAACAGCTAAAATATTCTTACTGGTGAATAAGCATAGACATGGAATATTGTTCGCTCATGGAAATTATTTAAAGGTATTTAACGTTATTTCTTTTAAACATTGATAAATATGATTAGTATTAATTTCCTTTTACTTCTATAAAACTGAGTAAAGTAGATACTTTTATAATATCATAACCAAGATCTTCATATATTTACACAATGTAGATAATGACATCGTTTTCGAATCGTATCAAATGGGAGTGTTTATAACAAAAAAGGACCCACTGTGCGATCCAAAAGTTTCCTATAATGGGATTTTGAGCTTCATCCACCTCTTTTAAGTCCTAAAATATTCATTTATATGATACAACGTTGTAACCCATGTTATTTTGTCAAGTTTTCATTTTGGCTCAGTATACTTAAGCTGCAATGAACAATAATCATGTCAGTTAATCATCTTACGTGCAATGTGTTTTCTGTTACAGAAATCAATAAACGGCGTATATGCCGCTATTTAACTCAATTAAGAAGTTAATATTATGATAAACACATGACAAAACCTTGGCGAAAATGGCATTTGAACAAATAAATGCTGAGTGCGATCAAATACTTAACAAATATGGATACAACAAAGCAATGGTAGACAGACGAATTGCAGAGAATAACAAAATATCAGAGTCTATCACAATGATGACTCATAAAATGTTGGGCCATTCTAAGGTTGACAAAGTTCTGGTAGGCAGTCGACGTGAAGGAATAACCTTGTTTGGTGAAAGTGACACTGACGTAATGATTATTTTAAATGATGTTTTGGCCATGGAAGGTTCCAAATCACGTAAATCTATTCAAAAACCAGCAATTCAAACTACAGAGACAAATGATATAATTAGCGGTGAAAGAGAGAATGGTGAAACCAAGAAATCAAAAGAAGACACTCCTATTTTATTAAAAACTGTTTTTGTAATGGACAAACATGAAACACCAGCCGGTTACACACTTTTACGTGCAAGTTCTGCTAACGACAATGAATGCACAAGCAATTCTATGGTCAAAACCCAAAGAGGAACATTTCTATCTAGTCAGTCATTTCTTATTGCAAACAAATACAAGTTTCGGTTGAATCAGGGTTGGATGAAAAGCGCAGTGCAATATAAAGAACAGAATGGCCCATCTCTGCCAGAAACGTTACCTGCCAATGACGTGTACCTGAAAATTATCGAATTCCTAACTGGACCAAATTATGCCAGCAGTGAGAAAGATTGTGTAATTTCGATTCCCTGCCAATGTCCATCTCTTTTACAAAAATGGCAAAATCGAAAAAGACCATATGACTGGCCAACACAAGAAACGATCGAACAAGTTGTTAGTCTCCCTGTTCATGTGGTACCCGTAGGTTTAAAAAGAAGCCGGAATCAAGGTTTACAATGGAGAATAAGTTTCACCTTTGCTGAAGTACATCTTGTACAAAATTTCAATGACACTCAGATTAAAGTGTTAGTTTTGCTGCGAAATATCGTCAAAGAGAAGCTAAAGCCGATCAGTAATAAAATATCCTCATACGTTATTAAAAATGTCATGTTTTGGCTGTCAGAGTCAATACCACTGCGTGGCTTTACAACAACGAGTTTGCTGAAGCTTGTCGAGTGTGGTCTTCGGCTTTTACAAGAAAGCATCACGAGTAAACATCTTCCTTGTTACATGCTACCACAAAGAAATCTCCTCCAAACATTGAACAAAAATGACGTGAAACGGCTGGTTTCAATGCTGGATTGTATAATAAATAACGATATTGAAATGTTGAATCATATATTAAATGAAAGGATGAAGAAGGCGGGATTAGAGAAACTAGCAGCAATAGACAAAATGAGTCTAGAGGTTTACAAAGAAATGACAGCACATGACAAATTTACAATCACAAATGAGTGTACTAATAGTTCTACAAGTTATATACATCACATGAGATATGCTTATTTGCTTCTTAAACAACATCTTAAGAAAATACGTTTGAGGAATCGGACTCGGTTTGAGCGGTTGCTTGATGTAATAAGGGCATTTTTGATGATTGTTCCATTTTCGATTCCGCAAGGGGGATTCATTTATGCAGCAACAGAGGAATGGGCAGAATTCCATTAATGCCAATGCTATTGCTTTTAGTAGTAGTCTTCTTAGCGAACATCTCCTCGAATGGCTCTTTTGACACGTTTATAGCATATGCTGGTAACATACTTTTCTTTTTAGTAGTTGTTTCCCTTGTGGCATTTTGTTACATTGAATACAGGAAAAAAAGATCCCGAAAAAAAATCCAGTGTATTTTGTGTCGCCAAAACCATGTTTAAAAGACCAGCATTGCCTTGGAATTAATTACCCAATGTATGTTTAAATGTTTATTGACTGTTCAGCCCATTTTTTACAGGAAGAACTTTTGACTGATAAGCATCGTTTCTCTTTCTTTCTAAACCGAAAGTAGATCCGGAAGTATGTTTTTCTTGAATTTTTTGAAAATCCTAACATTATTTTAACGAATTGGCACAAATGTTTGTAGACCAGCATATAATTATTTTAGTTATGATTTGGTATATTGTCAATGAATTTTAGCGTTCTCATGTAAACGTGTTTTTTTTGTTTTAGTATGTGCATGGTGATTAGACTTAACTGAGCTTGCAAACATAAGTACGTCCTTAGATAAATACATTAATTCTTCACTAAAATCTAGGTGGCGATGAGTATTTTGTCAAAAATTCATGTTTGAATTTTTAGGCGGTTTTGGCCATTTTTAATGATTTCTTACTCTCATGGGAAGTTAGTCTGGAAGCAATCAAATTGCAGGTTATCCGGCAGCAATCAAATTGCAGGTAATCCGGCAGCAATCAAATGGCAGGTAATCGGGCAGCAATCAAATGGCAGGTAATCCGGCAGCAATCAAATGGCAGGTAATCCGGCAGCAATCAAATGGCAGGTAATCCGGCAGCAATCAAATGGCAGGTAATCCGGCAGCAATCAAATGGCAGGTAATCCGGCAGCAATCAAAAGGCAGGTAATCCGGCAGCAATCAAATGGCAGGCAATCCGGCAGCAATCAAAAGGCAGTTAATCCGGCAGCAATCAAATGGCAGGTAATCCGGCAGCAATCAAATGGCAGGTAATCCGGCAGCAATCAAATGGCAGGTAATCCGGCAGCAATCAAATGGCAGGCAATCCGGCAGCAATCAAATGGCATGTAATCCGGCAGCAATCAAATCGCAGGCAATCCGGCAGCAATCAAATTGCAGGTAATCCGGCAGCAATCAAATGGCAGGTAATCCGGCAGCAATCAAATGGCAGGTAATCCGGCAGCAATCAAATGGCAGGTAATCCGGCAGCAATCAAATGGCAGGTAATCCGGCAGCAATCAAATGGCAGGTAATCCGGCAGCAATCAAATGGCAGGCAATCCGGCAGCAATCAAATGGCATGTAATCCGACAGCAATCAAATGGCAGGCAATCCGGCAGCAATCAAATGGCAGTTAATCCGGCAGCAATCAAATGGCAGGTAATCCGGCAGCAATCAAATGGCAGGTAATCCGGCAGCAATCAAATGGCAGGTAATCCGGCAGCAATCAAATGGCAGGCAATCCGGCAGCAATCAAATGGCAGGTAATCCGGCAGCAATCAAATGGCAGGTAATCCGGCAGCAATCAAATGGCAGGTAATTCGACAGCAATCAAATGGCAGGCAATCCGGCAGCAATCAAATGGCAGGTAATCCGGCAGCAATCAAATGGCAGGTAATCTGGCAGCAATCAAATGGCAGGTAATTCGGCAGCAATTAAATGGCAGGCAATCCGGCAGCAATCAAATGGCAGGTAATTCGGCAGCAATCAAATGGCAGGCAATCCGGCAGCAATCAAATGGCAGGTAATCCGGCAGCAATCAAATGGCAGGTAATCCGGCAGCAATCAAATGGCAGGTTATCCGGCAGCAATCCTATGGCAGGTAATCCGGCAACTACAGCAACAACACTCGGATCACGCTTCGATCTGGTAAGCGGTACAGTACGTGTATGACCTTTCGTAATTTAAATCCAACTCTTGCCATTCTTGTCATATTGTCCCCATGATGCATGTGTTATATTAATTGCCAAAAAAACCTGCAGAATACATGGAATAGCGATATATATTTTTCAAAAATTCAATGTCTTAATTTTATCGTACTGTTTAAGCTGTTTTTACTTTGAGAAACATTTAAGTGTGAGTGTGTGTGTTTGTTTACATTTGAAAATAAATATGGTTTGATTTGTTAACTTGTTTCCAGTTCAAAAGAGTGTTTTTGGTGTTAATGTTACGTCATTAGATGGTTATTGAGCACGATACTTGTGTACTACGGCATTACTACCTCTTACATTACTTTTGTTTAAATATTTAAGCTAGATTTTAGATGGGTGGTTTCATGGTTGCAAAATCTCAATAAATAAAGATTCGGATATTGTTCAGTGACCCAAAGGATATACTCCCTGCTTTTTAAATTTTCCTTTTGCGTTGTCTATGATATGCAGGATTTATATTCTCAGATCCCCTGTCAAAATTCCGTTTTGTTTAGTTCCGCCCATTGTTTTCTCGTTTAGGGCAAACCCATTCTTTTATCTAGTGACCATACGCAAATACCTCTTTGGCTTTCGAAGTTCCCTTTTCATCTATTACAATATACATGGGAATAATAATCATTCTAAATGAATGTGTACGTTAATGAAATTCCTTTTTGGGATTTATAAAAATCATACATTATAACTGTTTTCATCTTATCATGACAAAAAGCATTGTTTTCACATTTAAAGTCCCCAGTCACAGAAATGTATAATAATTATATTAATAATATAGAGAAAAGTAATAAGAACATTGCCTTTATTTCTCACTATATGGTCATAATACTGATTCTTTTATTCGTAAAAAGCTTCACAACTCTGTATTTATTCAAATAATGAAAACAATTTAAATTACCAATTACAATTATTCTTATAATGTATCAACATTATTATTTGTTCACTTGATGCATGCACCCCAAACCAAACTCATTTTATGAAATTTAAAAATAATGGATATGTTTAAGAAAACATCAAAGCAAGTAATTTCACATCATAAAAATTGTTTCACATATTCACATCCCAGCTAGAGGCACTATCATTTGCTTTATTTTGAAATAGATGAAAAGGGAACTTTGAAAGCTACCGAACACTACAAATATGACAATACTGCAGGCTCGGTTTGATTGAGCCTGTTCATGGGCAGTAATGGGAATGTAAATTACTGCCCACGCCGCCTAGCCCCGGGTTGAGCGCAACTCAATAATTACACAAATAAATAGTACAATTTCGATCCATCATAAGTGAAAACACATTTAGCTATATTAAAAGAATGGTTATGACAAATAAGCTGGTGGTTACATCAAAGTATTAATATATTTCGTTAAAATATGTTAAAAGATTCAAACAACAGCATACTTCAATGATCCCAGAATGTCGAAAATCAATATACCATAAATTAATTATTCTGCTCCATAATACCATCATTTTTGAGGTTTTTAAAATTACCTGTGACAAATGGTCGCTTAAAAGAGAGGATATGCAGAAGCCAGCTTCTCAGAGATAAAGGTCAACTTCATTTTTTTCTTTCAAATGGCCCAAATGCTTCAAACATTGAGTCGAATTGCAGAATGACCAAGAAGGTCAAGATCATTAAAGTTTAGGAAAAAGTCGAATCTCTTAGATCTTTACCTCCACATTTCATCGGAGGATTTATAAATATGTCTAATGTCAAGGTCAAACTTAAGGGCTCATCTTTTTGTTTCCTCGCTCAGCATCTTAATAACCTGTAAAAAGTTTATAAGTGCAAGGTAGATTACATCAAAGTTCAAACTCTACTGTCAAGCACTTGGCTTAGCGACCATTTCACTTTGAGCGCCCATAGAGTAAGAGCATATGACTGTCGTATAAACTGAAATCTTGTTTTATTTACTGTGGTATCGTTAAATTTCGAAGTGAGAAACTTTGAACAGAACGAACAAATACCATTTTGCAAGGCCTGTGGTATAAATTTGTGTAGTTGTATTATACTTATAATATTCAATGATTTGATTTTGTTGGGGTCTAATTTCTCACATTTTCACCAGATCGAAAAATTTTAAAACCAAACCAATGCGACATATACATGTAACACTAGTTGATGTATGTATTCAGTTCGCATGATTAAGTTCCATGGATCATAATTTTATTTTTATTATACTAATAAATATCAGTTCGCATGATTAAGTTCCATGGATCATAATTTTATTTTTATTATACTAATAAATTTAGTTTATGCAAAGACCATGCAAGAAAGTACCAACACTATTCATTATATTTAAGAATTTATTTCTCATTCAAAAGCATATACATCTGTACATCACAGCAAGTGATTCGTTTTACAACCTGGAATGCAAGGTGGCCATTTCCAGCATAAATTAAAACACCGAAAATCCTATCTGTTACACATAAAGTATTTCCCCTGAAAGGCTATTGCACACCAGCCAAAACCAACCCATGCCAAACATAAATGTCTTTTTATTATGGTCATGAAGGCTGAACTGGTTCAAAAGCTCTTTCATTTACTATTGACCCTTCTTCCTGACATTCTTTCAACCAGGCTGGAGTTACAATGTGAAACTTTTTGGTACGTTCCCTACGAACTCTCTTCAATTCTGTCAATCGACATAGATCACTGAAATAATCAGAGAAATTTATCTGATACGTGAACAGTGAAGTCAGTTTATTTTACATGTATATGTATCATTATTTTGATATGCTTTGCATGTGAATTAAAAACCCTTGCAAATGCATATACATGTATTTACGAAGTATATCTTTGAAGTAAGAAAATAGTGTGAATATAATTATGTCTGCTAGAAAATGGAGATCTATAATGTTGCCAAGTTTGTGAATTTTCATGGGCACACTGATCAACAAGTGCAAAAATGCTCAAAATATATGTTAATATGCATTTTGGATGTTAATAAAGATACCTTGTGAAATCACTTTGCCCACTCTCAATTCCACGATAATGCCTAACACATAATCATGTTAAAAACGTTGCAAAATACATATTAATAAAGTAAAAACTGATAGGAAACTTGTTTTTCTTTTTGTTAAAAGTTTTAAACAAATCAAACTTATACCAGTTCAATTCAATGGAAATCTAGATACTAAGAAAGGAAATACCTTTCATCAACCATAACATGTGTAATGTCTGTGCTAAGATCGCTGGATGTCACTGCACCAAAGAACCGTAACTCTAGAGCTAGCAAGTCCAGACTACTGTCCCTGATGTGAGTAGAGTTATCCCCCACTACCAAATTATTGTCTATATATATTCTGAAAAAAAGAGAACATTAACAAAATTATATCACTATTAGTATACATCAAAGGTAACTGACAATGCTTGAAGTGTGCTTTAATTATATAATTTATATGACTCTTAATATATTAATAAGTTAGAGTAATTTTATAAGTAATAAAGATCATGAAATTATGAGTCGCAAATGATCTAATTATGACCTATGCCAAATTCTCAACAGAGTCAAATGACCCTGGTTTACAAAAGCTGATGAAAACGCTAACTAAAATTTGGTGTTCAAAAGAACATGCGTTGCCTAAAGTTCCATTTGAAAATAATGGGCATAACATTAAAAAAAATAGTAAAACAGGAATTATCATTTTTGTTATCACAGATGGCATTTTCATGCAGATGATATATTTATTTATCACATACCTTCCGGTGTGGGAGTGTAATAACATCCGTTATATATTTTCGATATATAACTAGTTATATATCGTAGCCGAATCACTATTCATCCGCGTTATCAGCGATCAAAACAAATTTATGAAAATGACTTACTTTTGCCATCTGACCACCTCAGGCAAGCGATCAATTTCTATAAGGATCCTTTATATTGATAATATCCGCGGAAAATATAACTTTCTGACATCTTGTTTACTCTGTAAGATAGCAATACGCCGAAAGTCTATGATGAAATTCAACAACAGCAACAAAGCCATTTTTATTTCGTTTAAATCGAAAACAAAATGACCCAGACGCTGACATCGTTTTCAGAACATCGTCGGTGTGATCTTACAACATCCCCGAAACAAAATAAAAACACTAGAAACACATTTTCAATCCAAATTTCCAGTTTATATCCAGCAAATTTCAATGTTGTCATATGCCGCTATGAAAGTTTACACAAATGACGTCATACACTAGATCGATTTATTTAATTAAACACAACTTCAGAAGCCTATAAATGATAGATTGTTTTATCTAGACTCTAGCGCAGTTAATTTTATTTATTTATTTTAACTTATTTTGGCAAATGGAAAAAAAACGGTAAGATGAATTCTTTTGGGACTAGCTTATGTATTACCCGATACGACCGAATTACACACGTTTTAAGTTCGCTCTACTAGGCAATAGAAAAGGACATTTCATGGATTTTGCTTGTTTTTTCGGGGTATGTGATAAATAGAATACATCATTCGTGATCATTTTATACTGAAATTATTAAACTCGTCATCTAAATCGATATAAAACTCGGCAAAAGCCTCGTTTTATATCGATTTAGACGACTCGTTTAATAATTTCAGTATAAAATGATCACTCATGTTGTATCCTCTATATATCAAAGCTTTATACATGAACAACATGTTTCATGTTAAAGTTGGAGAACTTCCAGGCGATGCTGCCCCACGGGACGATGGGATCTTTTGCAGGCGACAAATAAAGAAGTCTACAATTTGATCAGCATATGACTTACTTGCATGTTCTAAACAGCCCATACGGGGAGTCATCGGGGAAATACTTGTTTTCCATCTCGGCAATCTCCATGTGGCTTAACCTGTGTACCTTTTCCTACAATAAAAGACTTATTTATCTGTTTCCTTCTTATATATGTTTTATGGTGTGGGCTAACACCAAAAATCTTGAACTAATGACCAGTCTCAAAACAAGAAACCAATCTAAGCTACGATTGTAGTACAAGATACCAGTTAAAATCTCAGACACCTGATTGGTTGAAATTGAGACTGGTCTTCACTTCAACCAATCAGATGCTTGAGAACTGAGACTGGTCATCAATCTTAGTTTTATGATCTTTGACTGTTACGTACTTATGTCACTCAAAAAAATTATTTTAAGAAGGCATTAACTGAATGTTATGTGTTCACAAAGGACAACAAACACTTGATGTTGCTATGATAATAATCAAACAGTGTATATCAAGATCAGATGGCATGGATGTACTGGCTGATCATGATCTACAATGGTCACAAATGGGATAAGACCTGTATGTATGGAGTAAGATTGTAATGTATTTACGTGTTAAAATTAGAAAATTAATAGTTCAAACTTGCCTCTTCTATTTTCTCAAAGACATCTTTGAGTTTCTCTGATGTGACGTCTTCCACATACCAGTCCCCAAATGGATCAAAATCTTGTCGGAACAGTTTCTGAGTGGCAGGGGTTGCATTAATCATATCCCCTGGTGACCTGCAGACGTGAACAAAATATTCATCTAACTAGAGAAATCATACATTATTCTATGAAATATTCTCCAGAATTTTTCTAATCAGTCTTATATGAGGGACTGACATACTCTTTGAGAATAGAAAGAAATTTTATTAATGTAAGAGAAGTTTTGGAAGTATTTTCATAACAATCAAAAATGGTGTTTGAGAAGGCAATTGAGGCATTGCAAAGAATGAAATCATGGTGGACATGACATGGAACTACATTGTATTTTGGCATTATTTCTAACCAATAACCTTCACAGATGGTTCAATATTTATTTGCAGTGTTGTAAACATTTAAAACTTAAATCTAGATACCATGGGATAAACATCTGGGTATCAAGACATCTAATAAGCCATTCGGCTTTCACAATATCGTAGTTGTTGGATTTGATCATATTGTTGACCCGGAAAACTATCTTATCAACCACCACACAGTATGTCTCCACCCCTGGAAATATAATATCAAATGACAAGTCTTTCTTTAAAGTAGCTACATGTGTGTACATTTACAATGTGACTGAAATATTATAGCATAGTTACCTTTTTATTTTACTGTTTTAATTCCAATTTTACGCAGTATGTTTGCAGCAGTATGTTTGCAGCACTTGTGCTTGACCAGGCCCTCCGCCACACTTACAACTTCTTGTACAAAGGAAGTAAAGTCATGAGTATAATTATCGTTTCCATTCTATCAAAATAAAATATTAGAAAATTGACCATCATCATCTTAGAACTAAAAATCCATATTTGATGTATATAAATTGCTCTCTTGCAGCTGCTTTTTAGCAATAAGGTGAGGCTGTGTAAACTTTTCTGAAAGTGGCTATTTCTGACCTGCATAAGTTTATTACTTTTTCCTATTTTTCTTGGCTGTGCAGTATGTGATAGTGTAAAAGGATGTATAATATGAAATGTTATATCTACCTGGGTTTTGTACAATGGTGCCACCATATTCAACAACTTTTTTCTCCAGCTCTTGTTTGTTGCATGATGCAGGCCCATTAATAATGCAGAACTGTTTACCCACAAACATCTTTGATACCTATAAATAATCAATTCATGGATTTGTGTAAACCTTACACTGGTTTTTCTCCATCCACAAATCTATGTGACATTGATCTTCATTTTTCATCTGGTGTCAAACATAAAAATGCTGTCACCAACAAAAATTTCATTGCTAGTGTCAATCAAGTATGAAGTTATTCTTATTTGCTATTATATAGGTCAATTTTTTTCAGAATTTAATGTAAGCTATTGATTTACACTGACATCAATTTTTTAAAGAGAATACTGGCCTGGTATTAAAAATATACCCACTCCAGTTTGAGATAAAACTGACAGTCAGTATAAGTCAAATAATTTGTTGAGAATTTAATTGAAAAGTTTTTTAACTTACTAGGAGTTCAATCTAATTCATAAATCATAGAAAACCCTCTTCGTTTGATAATCAAATATCTGAGTTTGAACTCAAATGCATTTTCTTTGAGATATTTATGAAATTAGTATGAAAAAGGGATTTGTTTTAATTACCTCAGCATCCAAAATAAAATAAACTACATATACTCTGAATTCAAATAAACAAGCTGAATTGAGATTTGAGTTGAGTGTAAGGTTACTTGTGATACTGGGGCCTGGTTTTAAATTAACTGGAAATATAATTCAGGGGCATGCAAGGGCTTCCATGATTGCATGATGATATTTAACTTTTAGATTTTTAGTTTCAGCTTCTTTATCCTATTAATGCAAACAAAGTAAACAGTACCTGTTTAACATCAGAGGTATCGGCAGCTCTGAACTGGCTCCCCAATGTGGGCCTCACAGCACGGGAAACAATCTTCCTTTTCTTCTTGGCTGGTTCCTCAGATTCTCCTAGCTCAACATAACCTCCAGCTAACTTACCTCCAGCTTTCTAAAATATTTAATATAATCAAGATTGTTAAGCAATGAATACTCAATAAGCAAGAAAAAATAACAACTACATCTGAAATTCAAGGGTGAATATGAGATTTTCTTGGAATTTCAGGGATCAAAGCACTGTTTTAAGGGTAAAATGGAATCCTACAAAACATATTCCCCGTGCAAACGTAATATTAATCATAATAAAATGTGTTAACCCATTATTTCTTGGGTATGCCATTAACAATATGGGTGAACTGAATGTACACCGTTCGTTTCTATGTCAAAACTATCCCAGTGCATCTAAAAATTACAGTGTTGATTCTAATCAGATTGCAAAGATGCCCCAGCTGATCTGGATCTATGCTTTTCACCAAGAAAGAAGTCATATCCATTGTGTCAAGGGTTAAATAACAATGTGTCGGTAACATTTCCAGAAGTTGAAAATGGACCAAAACACATCTAAGTGCAATTGAATCTGCTTTAGCAGACAAAGGCATTCAGCAACCACCTGTCTTATAACAGTCTGAATATGTCCTAAGCATAAAATTTTGTTATAATATTTATCTGTCATAAACAACCACCTGTATTAAGCAGCCACTTCCTGATATTACCATGGGTCGCTGCTTAATACAGGTTTGACTGTAAACAAATCTACCTGTTTGAGCTGTTCCACTTCGGGTATTGTCATACAATCATACCATTCCTTGTCATCTCTAAACTTCTCCACCCGAGGAAATCGCAACGTAAAACCACACTTAAATCTATCACTGTCGATAATCTCAGCGGCCTTGATCTGAAAGGTGCAGGTCGAAAACAATAGGAGTGCCAAACAATACAAAGTATGCCGGGCTAAATAAAAAAACAAAATGATAAGTTTAATAATTATTGATAACTAGAACTCTGTGAGTTGGATTTGTCGCCTTACTAAATTTTTGTTAGTCGACATACAAAATGTTATTTAGTTTTTTTGTTGTACAGTTATAAGCAATGTATTTGTACAAAATTCACAATATAAATAACCTTTTAATTGTCTCATTGCAAGAAACATGGACAACAAGTTATGCCCTTGGCAAGAAATGCACTAAACATCAAACAAAGGGGAATAATTAAAAACCGAACAAGGTAGCGTTACGGTTCTTATGCACAGCCCTTTGAGTAATTGCAAGAAACATGCACACCAAGTTTGGAGTAAATTGTACATATGGAGACATTGTTACGCTCTGGAAAAGAAATGCTCTATAAAAATCAAAGGGGTTTAATTAAAAAATGGAACAAGGTAGAGTTGCGGTTCTTCTGCAATGCACTTCGAGTCATTGCAAGAAACATGCATACCAAGTTTGCAGTCACTTGAACCTATGATGACAAAGTTACGCTCGGGATAGGAAATGCTTAATGAAAATCAATCAAAAGGCAATTAACTTAAAATGGAAGAAGGCAGAGTAACGGTTTTTGTGCACTGTACTTGGAGTCATTGCCAGAAACATGCATACCAAGTTTGGAGTCATTTGAACCTATGGTGACAAAGTTACACTCCGGAAAACATGCTCTATAAAAATTAATCAAAGCCACAGATGAAAGTAATCCTTATATGTTGCCTAGTAATGCGACACAAAAATATTCCCAGCTGTTGAAAAAAAACTACATGACACATGTGTACATAAATGGCAATACAAGTACATGCTTTACATATGGTTTTCAAAAGTTTTAATTGTAAAGGTGCCAATTTTTACATGACATAAAATGTTAAAAACAAAATGCATGTGTGGCTGGTTATACTGTCCAAAGTCAAACTGACAGAATTCTGATATAATTAACCTTTAATAATAAATATTCAAACATAAACATAACCATAATACAGTTATCTGAGTTGATGTATGCTTGTATAATCCTGCTTATATGCTGAACTATAATTCAACAGCTGAAACAATATCTGGGTCATCACTTCATTGGGGCATGTTAGGGGAAAATATCTCTTCAGTCATATTTTTGACATTTCAGTTGATATTATCTTTAAAAACAGAATTTTATTATCTTTTCAATCTTTTATTTCCTCTTAACTAATAGGTGTTCTTGTTACATGTTTATCATGTTATTTTTACAGCAGAATTTAATGCATTAGAATCTACATGCAATGTTGTCTGTTCAACTTTATGATGTCATTTCAAGGAATAACGTCAATATCCCAAAGCCACCTTTACCCTGGGACATGCTCCAATTAACTGGAACTATACATGGCTCATCACTGGAAGACGCACCTTAAGTTAGTTGACATTAACTCTTGAAATGATGCCATATAGTTGAGCAGACGAAATTACTAATTATGCACTTCATGGTAAAAATAAAATTATGTTGTCAATATTTGTAACAAAATTTTAAATTAGTAATGAGAAAAAAAGACAATTGAAAGCTGTTTCGAAAGTATAGTTACAAATATTTGGTAAAAAAATATTACAAAAGAAACATTTTCCTGTAGACTTCTCCATACCTGAATAATTGCTGATTTGCTAGGCTCAATCCAGGCATCTGGTTTCTCCTTGAACCCAGAGGCCAGTTCTATAGATTTAGGAGGGTTTTTCTTGTCAAAGGCTTGCCAATGGTCCACTAACTTAGCATTGAAGTCTTGCAGTTCTTTCTTGGAATAACCGGAACCAATCTGAAAATAATCAAGTTGTGGGTAATCTTTTTTTTTTGATGTTTCATTAAAATTCCAAACATTTAATATTTTTCATAAAATTATATGAAATAATAACAGCTGCCAGAGATATATATATTTGTATCACATAATTTATCATGGGGGTGCAGAACGTGCATAGCTTTATCACTACAGGAAGGATATAACAAGTATCTACGCATCTTAAACATTGTTAAACACAATCTGAGAAAAAGCCTTCAATAAATCAACAGCAACTATATTATTTCAAATTTAATTCAAATTATCATTAAACAATTTGTTAACTGTTTGTTCTTCTTTACTATATCAGAATGTACATGGAAGGCAGTTTATAATGTGATAAATGACTTAGAACAAAAAAATGACTTGGAACAAAAAAAATCTTTAGGTTACAAAGAACAATAATATTGATGTAACAAATTTCGTCCCGCTTTTTCTTCATTAACATACCTTACAAAAAGAATAGAACAGTTCGGGTTTTTCTCCTTCTTTTGGAGGGACAGCTAACGCACACAGAAAATGTGACATCATCCCCGCTCGATGACCAACACCAAAAAATCCACCAACAACCAACACATCCAGCTCATCCATTAATCCTGAATAACAAAATTAGAATAACAGAAAATATGATGTGAGTTTGTATGTATCAGGATCCAGAATGTATATGTCCATATTGAGTTGTTTTAGAGGTAGGGACTTCAGGCATGACAATAATAAAATCCCAAAACTTAGCTTATTTTGGGCAATAGATTATTGTCCTTATCCTGTTGCAGTTATAAGAATTCTTTACTAAATAAATGTTTATAATAATAAATAATAAACATCTTTACTTATGAAACTAATCCTTTACTCCATATTTTCAACTTCTATCAAATTGGCAAACAGTGGAGACCCAGATTAGTTGGCACTCTTGTGTTGTAAGATTTGGATCTAAACTGTTTGCTATTTGATCAGAAATAACCTAATAAATCCAAAAGTGAACAGTGTAGACTGAAACTGATCAGACAGTACATACTTGCTGGCTGATCTAAATCTATTCTGTTCACCTTTGCAATAAAGGTGTATAATTATGTAGAGGGTTAAGTAACTAAACAGCAAAAGGCTATGGTTAATATCTCTACCTCCAACATATTCAGGCTTCACTTTGAACCATCCTCCTTTTCTTGTATTTGGCCTGTATACAGACTCAGGGTTCTTCACCATAATGCCTTCTTCCCGTCCATCTATTGCTTCATTCAGAGCATCTGCACAATCCTGACTAAAAAAGTGTACAGAAAGCCTCACAGTTACTAGTTTTTATACATGGTGGTTGTTTTCTGTGGGAGAACACAAACTTAATGCATGTAACCAAACTCAAAAAACTAACTATGTCAGAACTCCGATGTGTTTTAAAATTAGAAAAGGTTACAAACATACAATTTTTTTAGAGAAATTTCCAACAAATTTTGATGATTTTCATACAGAGCACAGGTCTCAACTAAATATTTGAAACAATTTTATTTGTGTTACAATGGCATAATTCATAGTAATTAGTTGAACTTTGGATTTGGTTGAGATATAATCCCATTTTGACATCATGAAAAATCTGCTCTGAAAAAAAAAAAAACAAGATTTTTTGTATCCTCCATAATTGAAAAAATTAAAGATTCAATTCTTATACTTACATACTTACACTCCATTATATGTTATAAAGGGACAAGCTTAGGTTGTCAGAACAGGGAAAAGTTTTACCAACTTCATGGAAAATTAAAATAGATGAAAAGGGAACTTTGAAAGCCACCAAACATGACAAATATGAAAATACTGCAGGCTCGGTTTGATTGAGCCTGTTCATGGGCAGTAATGGGAATGCTTATTACTGCCCACGCCGCCTAGCCCCGGGTTGAGCGCAACTCAGTAATTACACCATTAAATAGTACAATTTCGATCCATCCCAAACGATGGTATGCATATGGCGGTGAACATAGAACCTTCAATGAGGTATTTTCAGATTAATAACGTTCCATGTTCAGCGGCGTATGGTCCCCAGATAAAAGAATGGGTTTGCCCTAAACGAGAAAACAATGAGCGTAACTAAACAGAATAGAATTTTGACAGGGGATCTTAGAATATAAATCCTGCATATCACAGACTACGCCAAAGGCAAAATTTAAAAAGCAGGAAGTATATTCTTGGGGGTGATTGGACAATATCCAAATCTATATTGGCTGGGTTATTGAAATCAACTATCTATAAACTTGCCGAAATATTAAAACAAAAGGAATTTTAAAAGTACTATAAACATAGTACATAAGTATCGTGCTCAACGACCTTCAAAGGACGTAACTGATAACAGCACTGATTGAGTGTACGGGGAGACTTTTTACAGCTGCCACACGGCACAAACAACGCTACTGTGATATTGAAATAGATGAAAAGGGAACTTTGAAAGCCACCAAACACGACAAATATGAAAATACTGCAGGCTCGGTTTGATTGAGTCTGTTCATGGGCAGTAATGGGAATGCTTATTACTGCCCACGCCGCCTAGCCCCGGGTTGAGCGCAACTCAGTAGTTACACCATTAAATAGTACAATTTCGATCCATCCCAAACGATGGTATGCATATGGCGGTGAACATGGAACATTCAATGAGGTATTTTCAGATTAATACCGTTCCATGTTCAGCGGCGTATGGTCCCCAGATAAAAGAATGGGTTTGCCCTAAACGAGAAAACAATGGGCGGAACTAAACAGAATAGAATTTTGACAGGGGATCTTAGAATATAAATCCTGCATATCACAGACTACGCCAAAGGCAAAATTTAAAAAGCAGGAAGTATATTCTTGGGGGTGATTGGACAATATCCAAATCTATATTGGCTGGGTTATTGAAATCACCTATCTATAAACTTGCCGAAATATTAAAACAAAAGGAATTTTAAAAGTACTATAAACATAGTACATAAGTATCGTGCTCAACGACCTTCAAAGGACGTAACTGATAACAGCACTGATTGAGTGTACGGGGAGACTTTTTACAGCTGCCACACGGCACAAACAACGCTACTGTGATATTGAAATAGATGAAAAGGGAACTTTGAAAGCCACCAAACACGACAAATATGAAAATACTGCAGGCTCGGTTTGATTGAGTCTGTTCATGGGCAGTAATGGGAATGCTTATTACTGCCCACGCCGCCTAGCCCCGGGTTGAGCGCAACTCAGTAGTTACACCATTAAATAGTACAATTTCGATCCATCCCAAACGATGGTATGCATATGGCGGTGAACATGGAACATTCAATGAGGTATTTTCAGATTAATACCGTTCCATGTTCAGCGGCGTATGGTCCCCAGATAAAAGAATGGGTTTGCCCTAAACGAGAAAACAATGGGCGGAACTAAACAGAATAGAATTTTGACAGGGGATCTTAGAACATAAATCCTGCATATCACAGACTACACCAAAGGCAAAATTTAAAAAGCAGGAAGTACAATGTATATCCTTGGGGGTGATTGGACAATATCCAAATCTATATTGGCTGGGATATTGAAATCACCTATCTATAAACTTGCCGAAATATTAAAAGAAAAGGAATTTTAAAAGTACTATAAACATAGTACATAAGTATCGTGCTCAACGACCTTCAAAGGAAGTAACTGATAACAGCACTGATAACTAGGATTATGGCTTTCTGTATTAAACATTTATTAAAAAAACCTCCCTTGGCTGAGCAAAGGGAGAAGTTATAGACATTTGGAAGACTATTTCTTCCAAGTCTCTCTCTAAAGCATTCCCTGTTATTACAAAAATCTGTGATGACACCACTCATAGAAATGGCTGGATGAACAGGTGAGTGTAAATATTTGTCAAAGAAAGGGACTTAACTGTTTTTGTTAATTGATTTATTCTTAATTATCAATATACATACTTTGTTTTACCCTCTTTGTGCTGACTGATTAAAAGTCGCCCCTCCTCGGGTTCAAATGTTTTCTCCAGGTAGGTAATTCTCTCCCTTAGTGGTAAATTTGTCAAGACTTTGTCATTGTGGAACAAAATGTCAAATACGTGTAAACATGGCTGAAATCCATCTTTGTTTGAAGACTTTACATCTGTGTTCATAGCCTTGGTTGCTGAAATGTATCCGACACAACACTTAATTTAATAAATTACTATCAGTATATAATAAAATTGAAATACAACAAAACGAATTCAACAAAATATTCCATTGTTGATGTTAGCTTGAAAAAAGACACTGTAACAGAACCTGACACAACCCTTAGTCTTCCATTATATGATCGTACCAAACCCCCAGTGGCAATTTATTTTGCCAGACCGTTCCAAGGTGGTATCCCCAAAGGTTCTCTACAACGTTAATTATTTGTGGCATCTTATTTGAATTGACATACTTATAACAAACATGCTCTCTCTCTCTCTTTTTTGCTGCATGGGGAAGCTGTGTTTTGTGAGTGTGTCAATTCCTGATATATGCTTATTTCACTTTTTTACATAGATCTCCCTCACAAAACATAAGTTTATCGTTATCTGTTGTCATCTTTTGGTGATGGAATAAAGAAACTGTTCCCAGAAGACATCTAAGTACAATAATGGATATCTGTTACATTATATTCTAGCACAACAAGCAATAATTTATTTAAACCTTATCATATATGGGTTGTATAGCCTGTGCAATCAGTGTAGATCAAGATCAGCCAGCATGTCCAAGTGATCTTCATGTTCACAAATAACCTAAAGAATCTTAAAGCCAACAGTGTAGATCCTGATCAGCCAGCATGTCCAAGTGATCTTATTGGTCAAAAATAACCTAAAGAATCTTAAAGCTAACAGTGTAGATCTTGATCAGATGGCATAAATGTGCCACTGATCTGGATCTACACTGATCTCTGATCTGCATCTACACTGTTCATCTAGATAAAGTCGTAAAGTCATATCTATGTAGTCAAGGGTTACCTTGTACATTGATTCTGCTATGGTAATTTTTGCTTTCATGTCCAAAGACACCTTTTTCTGTGAAATGCAAAAAAATGTTATCTTACCATATGTTTTGGTCTCTGGATGATACAAGATCATTTCTCCATCCAGAATGCAGGTTCTGACATCTGGTTTAAACAACTTGTGTATAAAAGGTGTGATTGTACCATCAAACTGGTTAGAACCAAATGTAGCAGTGTACTCATTACCACTGAAAGGATATACATGTACAGCCAAACCTGTATTAAGCAGCTGACAAAGGGAGTGACAAAACGTGGCAACTTAATACAGGTGGTTGTTTAAGACATGTAAAACTTAGAACAACATTACAACAAAATATCATTTTGTGGTGTATGCTTTAATCATATTAAATTATTTTCTGACTTACAAGGAACTCTTTTAATTAATCAGTTAATACATGTACCATAAACAATTGCTTCTAACAATTTAATAATGCTGCGTTCTCCCACTTACAAAGCTATTAAATTGAAGCTTGAACAATCTAAACAATCACGTTTAAACAACTTGTATCTCTAGCATTTTCATATTTCTGTTACCTTCTTGAGAAGTACTTGTAATCACCGCCATCTTTGTGCAGTAACATTCTTTCTCCATCATACTTCGTCTCTATGAAATACTGTTTGTCATCCATCAACTTTTCCACCTGAAAAATAATACAACATACCAGGTACAGTCAAATTAAAACTTGAAAACAACAGGGTGCAGGACTAGCACAACTATTTGTGCATGACAAGGACTTTTCTATATATCTGATGATCGTCCTTCGCACACAACCCAGTTACTATTCAAATCAATGGGGAAAATTTTTCTTCTATTTCTATATGCTGCGGATCGGAATTTGAATCGCAACTTTGGCGGCTCCATAAAGCATCTTAAACCATATGTATGTTTAAAAAATTTACATGCCTGAAAAGCCACATTCAAGTAGAATTAATATGTAATCCTTTATAAATAATGGTTTCATTTTTTATGCAAAACTCTTTTAAACCTCCACCAATGTCAACAAATTTCGATTACAGCACTAAAAGTTTACCTGACTCATGTTTATCAATAAATAACAGAATTTAAATTGGGTGATTTCCACCACAGTTTTGATTGTAACGGCTCGAGACATAAAGGACAGACATCTGTAAAAAGTCAGAATGATAATGGGTCTGTGCTTGCAGTTGAATTATTGAGACTAGGGGCAAGACTATAACTGAGACAGAATATCAGTCTTTAACAGGGTTGCCAGCACCAAGGATGAAAAAAATTCCCTGACTTTTCCCTGACTTTTCACTGACCAAATCAGGGTTTTCACTGACCAATAATAAAAACGTAAACGACCACTAACACCCCTACTGCTGCCCAATCCACCCATAAGTACATTTTTTTATTTTAACAATATATTATTACATTATTTAACAATTAAAGCATCATTTATATATCAAGTATAAAGTTCGATAGATTAATGTTTAGTGAAAAATTTAAATATGTACTCTTACAAGATTCAGCCAATACTTCTAAGATAATTGGCAAATAATGTATTCTTATTCTTCATACAGAAACTATATAAACAACATACATGTAGTACTTGTATAAAGCAAGAGATTATCACAACTGAAGCTTAAGTATCCATTATTCACAAATGCAGAGTAAAAGAAAAATACATAATCTGTAAAATGGGCAAGCAAACAACATACCATTTTACGCAAGTAAAACAACCCCTCAAACAGAATGCCCATACATGTTTCCTTCATGTTGTAACAAAAAATTATACATAACTCAAATACAATGCTGTTTACACCATACAAGTGAAACGAAAACACACAAATTACAGTACAGCTCGGGTGTCTTTTACATTTTTCACCCGTCCACCGCGTTAATAAATCAGTCCGGGTGGAAATTCACCGCGAATATGTCCTTCCGACGCTGCGATTTCCGGGTGATTTGCTGTGATTCGCGGCGATAATTCGGCAGTCATTCTCGCTCTTCTCGTGTTCATCTTCAGCAGTTTAGCTTCAGGGTCGATCGCGGGGGATCACGGTGAAAAATCTTTCGAGAAACGAGTGTTAATTAACAATTAAAATGTAGTTTTTTTAATGTAAAACATTCTTTCTTTAACCAATTTGAACGTAATATTGTATCAAAATAATGTAAAAAGTTTAGTCGCGTAATCGGACGTGCCGATTCGTCAGCATTAAACAAAAAAAAATTGTTTGTTTGCATATCTTCTGTGAAAATATCCAGTTTCTTAATAAATGTAATAACTTTTTAATATAACAGAGCTTGGTTTTATCACCGACGCCCGATTTTTGCAAACTGACATTAATTAGTCAATAACTATTTTGAAAGTGCTTACCTGCCAACGTAAGAAGCTTGGGGTTAATTAATCCATATAAAACACAAATTATCAACAGCTTTGTTGATTGCCAAACAAAAGTGACACACTACTCAACGACAAATCAACTCTTCAACGAACATTTTGAATGCAATGAGTAAGTCGTGAACACAAACATTGTTTATTTATATAACATTTGTCACCGGCATATGCTATTAATTTCCAGCATGTTTTGATTATACAATGTACAACTCTAATTTGTTTCGAGCAATCTTAATTTTTTGTTGAGAGTTGACAAATGAGTCAATCTGTTAAGAATAAAGAACGCCGACGTTTGATCAATAGTTTTTTTACCCAACACGGCACCTTTGATCTCGGAAAATCAGTATTACTCGTCGGCGTTCTTTTTGAAGTTAATAAACAGAAGTGATGATGAAATATACAATGCTGATCACACAGGTGTTCAAACAGGTGTTGATTGCTCATAAATAAAGATGTTTTAGGAAGGGATTGGGGAAAAATACTGACAAGATGGATTTTATACATGTAGCTAATGTACTTGGCTGTTATATTTCACCGTTATTTATTTTCTCAGCATGTTCGGAGTAATTATTAAAAAGAATATTATACATTTATCTTTCATCAAAATAACAAGTAAGGAAACGATAAGGTAAGAACGACACAATTTTTATTCACTTTTCTCTCTCGATAATGATCTATTATTTCCAGTCTACTGTGTGTTTCAACGGCATTTATACTTGTATTTTAAATGACATTGAATTCCGATCTGAGGCATAAATACTCTACTTGTCGATGAATTCTTATAATTTGCCGTAAAATAATTAACAATTTAATAACCGTTGTTCACTTATTAAATGAGTTTACTCATTCTAAAAGATTTTTTGTAATGTTTGCAAGCTAGTTATTTTGCAATGACCGTGACAACATACCACTTAGAAGCATAATTGGCAGCAATTTACGGGGCATGCACAAAGGTGTTAATGTCAACACGGTAGGTGTGAAAACTCCAGTGTTTCAAATAATGGACAATATATTTGTGCATTGATCAAGTTTAAGTCTTTTCTTTGATACGAAAATACGTACAACATATTTCTTTTTACATTTGTAAATAAATAAATTCGGAAGAATGTCTTTAAATCGCAGGTAAATCTTCACCGCGATTCGCGCTGATAAATCGCGGCAGATCACCGTGATTTTCTTGTCAAGTGATCGCGGTGGCAAGATCGACGATCACCCGTGATCACCCGAAAAAAATTGGATGTCGCGTTGACCCTGAAACGCGGTGATAGGTGAAAAATGTTAATGACACCCGACCTGTACTGTAGCCTGTGCTTGGATAAACTTTGAAAAAAAAAATGCATGTAGGTTTTGAAGATCCCTGTTCCAATCCAATAAATATTAATAATTAATAGTCTGATCCAATTGAAGAATATGTCAACCACATAGCCTAATGGAAAATAGGTCAGTTGATGCAGAATGTGTGCTTAAATTCTCAAATTAATCTAGAGAAAAATTTTGAAGTTTTTGTCACAAGATTAAAAAAATCATGCACCTTTCATAAAAATGATGGACTGAGCCACATAAAAAATATGTCAGGCACATCTACACATGATACAAAGTACCTCACTTGTTTAAAGTTTCAAGTCATTATCTTGAAAACTGTAGCAGTAGTTTGTGCCACAATATTCTTTTTAAAATCCTGCCGTTATACAAAAAAACAAGGTTGCTGTGAACTGAATGTTGGAAACAGATTTTGTACATGAGATGTTCACATTATGATAGTCACTTCTGCCAATTATTTAAAAATCCAACCATAGATGAAAATATATGGGCAAGACACAAACTATCATCAGTAAGGCCTGTATAGCAGAAATTACTAAGTTCAGAGTGTTGCTGTGAGCTGGATCTTGGAGGGAAGAACATGGGTTTTGTGTGTAGCACCTTGTTATTATAATTTCTGAAGGCAAGGGTTGCAGAGCCTTTCAGTCTTCAGGCAATATTTTTTTAATATAAGAACTTTTATTATACACTGTAATACATGTACACTATTATAAAAAAAGGTTCATAACAGAAAATTTGTAAATGCAATCTTTAATGAAATAGAACTTTTTTTTTCTTTCAAATTTATTTTTCCCTGACTTTTCACTGACTTTTCAGGATTTTTATTTTTCACTGACCAAGTTTCAAAATTCCCTGACAATTCCCTGACCTTGAAAAAAAATCAAATTTCCCTGACTTTTCAAGTCCGCTGGCAACCCTGTTTAATCAAAAACAGATGATTGGTTGAAACTAAGCTTGGTCTCGGAGTGCACTTCAGGGCCTCAGTGAATCAAAAGTATTTTTAGATCAAAATAATCTCTAAGCTGAAAATGAAAATTTTGAATTCTGTGATGTTTTTTTATTTCTTACTAGCACAAATAGAATTTATATATGTACATGTACTATCATATGACCACATGTAATATATACCTGCCAGTGGGCATACCATAGGATACAAAATAAAACTTGTCACTGACCATGCTCAAACAGTATTCCATTTTCATAGATTTACCTTTGTTTAAAGATTATTTTCATGATGTGTTTTTCAATATTGATTTGGTCATTATATATACCTCAGTACTCTTAATTGATCTACACAAGTATTTTCAATAATTATCTTTAAACTAATTAAAAAACTGAATTGTTGAAAATTTTTTTACAATAAAAAAGTGAAATATGCATGTCAAGAATGGCCACATGCAGAAGACAGAGCTTCCCCAAATAGCCAACAAGTAGAAAGGAAAAGAGAGCAAGGGTACTGAAAAGATCAATTTCAAATGACATCACAAACATGAAAAGAAAATGAGAACCCTAGCTGTTACTGTCTTGGAACCATCAGTGCCAAACCAACTTGCCAATGGGGGTTTAAACCAGGTTCTACGGTACACCAACCCCACACTTCCCCCAACACATTCTCATATAATAATAATAATAATAATAATATTATTATTATAATTATTATTATTGTTAGGCCAGAGAAAATAAATTACTAGATTCTCATCCAAATTTTGTGAAAAAAGGGGTGGGTGGACACTCTTAATTTTTATTTTTCATTTACGAAATAAATGAGAACAGAAATAAAAACTATTTAAAATTTTGAGAAAATAGCATTCATCCTTACCCAAACTTTTATTATTATCAGCCATGTTTTTTTCATATCTGGGATGGTCTTAAACCCGTTGTGTCTGGAACAGTATATGTTCTGATTTTTTTACCAATTAATTTTTTGGGGGCAGGTGGTTTTGGACAGGGGCGGGCTGGGATGAGAATCTAAAATATTTTTTTTCTATTGCCTTATTATTATTATTATTATAATTATTATTATTATTAATAACCTACACTTGATCCATATATGTTTATTTCAAGTGACATGCCAGAAAGTTGTATGCTTACCTTGTCTGGTGAAGCTCTCTCACCTAACATTGGTGTGAATGGTGAGAACACGGAAATCCCTATCTCATGTATCCTCACTGCAGGATCATGCATCATCCTGCACACCTAGTACAGAAACAGATTCTGTTACCAGTGTTATCAGGTTCTGACATTTTGTAACAGGTTAATTTTTGCTTGTTTATGGTTGGAGAGTGCACAAAGTCAAAGCCAGAAGAAATTTAACCATGTTATAATTTATTTCTTTATAATGATATAAATAAAGTTCATAAAATGTGTCATTTTCCAAAATTAGATTTTATTACCAATTACCCCATTGATATGCCTTTAATCACATAGGCAACTAGTGTAGACCCAGATGAGTCTGCTTATCTGTGCAGTGCTGATTTGGATCTACACCGTTTTGTTCTTGGCCAGAAATAATCCATTGAATTTAAAAGCAAATAGAGTAGATCAGGTTCTGATCAGATGACACAGGTGTACTAGCTGATCTGGATCTTCACTGTCTGTCCATAGGAATTAAGCATATCACATGGAGTAACAGGTTAACAGATTGTAAAAGCTTTTGTTTTCAGGGAGTGGATACTTGCCTTCTCAAGGTTGTTGTTGACATTGTAGAACTCTTCAGCATCAGGGTGGAACACCGACAACACCGAGGACTGGCTCAGCCCGATCTTCAACTCCTGTTCAACACAATCGTAATACATGTAACTTCATATCAGGGATAAAAGTCATTTAAAAAAAGATTCTTTAATTAATTTAAAGTTTTCCTCCACATATACACATTTTAACATTTGTATGATCAGTGTTAAACCAGATCATCCAGAAAATCTGTTCCATCTGATCTGGATCTGCACTGTTCTGCTTCTAGGTCTGGAAAAACCTCATGGATCTAAATTTGAGTGAACAGTGAATATCCTGATCAGATTACGAAAAATTTAAAAAAAGCTGGCTATATATTATCATTAAAATTTGTTTAGCTCTGTCGAAAATGGTCTATGGTTGCATTGTTTACATATAATCATAAGGGGAATTAACTCCTGCCAGGAATTCATCATTATGACATTCTAGAATTATTTCACTTTACTATCACTTTTGTTAGCCACTTGCGGACCGTAAGGGGAGCTAACTTCTATCAGGAATTCATTATTATGATATCCCAGTATTATCTCTTATTATTATCAAATAGTTCTTGTGAGCTATTGTGTGAAAGATAAGGGGAAGTAACTGTTGCAAGGAGTTTGTTATAATGATTGTCGAGAATCGTCTCACCTTTACAATCATTCTTGTAAGCCATTTTAGCTCCAAAGCAGACATGTTGGTGATAAGCTTGACGATATGTTTCCGGACAGCATCTTTCTTCTTAGCAGCGTTATTTGTGGCAATTCCGTCAAGACAATCATTCACTTCCTGGATGAACAAACTTCCACGGCTGGGGCAGCGGTTTTGTAACACAAAATAAACAACACTGGCAAAATCTCCAACATCCTGAAAATTCACAAGGATATACTTCAAAAAAATGAACATGGAAATGGGGTAAAAGGTACCAAAGTTGAGATGTTCTATCATACCTGACAAACTTTTTAAGCCTGACACATGACACTCAATGTGCCTTATGTGTTCAACAGTATTAATATAAAGATACAAGCAGTGTTTCTACTAATACATGTATAATGAAGTATCAACAGTGGCCCTAGAATTGAATCAAAGCACTGAAAGTACCAAGACATAACTATTAGAACTACTTTTCAGCTGTTATTAGGCCAGCAGTTTGTTACTTTTTTAAACCAGTTGAGACTGTCAAGTCAGAAAACTGATAAATCCAAGTCTGCTGTCCCAAAATGACTTACTGCTTTAGCTGTTTTGGGTGCCTTATAGTTGAGCAACCTTAGTGCATCTGGACTGTCTTTTCCCAGACAGAGAACCTCTATCAGCAGCTTGGCAAACATGTGCTGAAATACAAGATGATGTGAGGCATACCTCAGGAAATGGTGTCAAATCTGTGAAAATTTTTGACATTGTAGTTGTTTGGTAATAAATTACAATTATGCACTATAATTTTCCCTTAACTTACAAGTTATTAGGTTGATCATTATAACACAATATTCATAACAAGCAGTCAATAGTTTTGAATTTTTGAAAATTTTCCATGACTGATGTCAGTTGTTTGATTACAGCCTTCTTGTAAAGTGCCCCATATTAACCCTTTACTCTGTGGATTTATTTTTTATTCTTATGTGATCAGTGTAGATCCTAATCGGCCTGCACATCTATGCAGACTGATCCATTAAGATTCCTTTCTAATCAAGAAACAAACAGGGTACATGATGTGATGTTGATCCAGATCAGATTGCATCACTGGTAAGGGATATCTGGATCCATACTTATTGCCCACGAAATGTAACCCATACATGTGTGCCATGGAGAAAAGGGTTTTAAAAAACTTTAATAAGCAGTCTAAATATCTTATGAATTTGGGTGTCTTTTTCCATGAAGGACTGGGGTTTAATTCTGCTTTCAAAACATGACATGGCTCTTTTTGCAGGATTTTAAGTTTGTACACATATTTGTGGCAAATACAAAATGAAATACCTTTGAAAACCTAAGTATTTCTAGCAAAGTCTCCAAATATAGCTTCACATAGCTTTAAAATCCTAAAGCTATGTGTTGGCCTCAAAATCTTTCCAACAAATCATTAAAGGACAGAGCATTTTTATAGTACACTGCAACTCCATTATATCGCGATCCGTTATATCACGATATCCAATATATCGCGCTTGGTCCGTGGATCCCAATTTTTTGTACATATACAATGCAGGGATTCTAAAATCGTCGGCAAAATTGCATAGACTGATTTTCGGTAAAAATGTCCGATTGAAATTTCAAAATTGGTAAGAAAAATCGGTCATGAAAATTTCAAAGTCAGTATAAGTTTTCCCTTAGTGGCCCATAACTTGTTAAGGAAATTACCTACATGTACAATTTTTCACACTTAATCCGCTATAAACCTGTCAATTACCTACTGCACAACTCTACTACCATGACTACAGTCACTATACGTCACGTGAATAGCCTGCGGCATAGATGAAACGGGAAATGGTCGGTCTCATTTTAACAACGGACGAGCTCATTTAATTTGCAATCGAACTGCACGCTTTTTTCGTGTCGTATGACGTCATTATCGACCAAGGTTAACGACCTTGTTTATTACATTTTGTATGCTGGGATTAAAGAGGCGATACAATTTATCGTCAATCTTTTGAAAATAAAAGTTTATTTAACAATTATGTTGCTTATGATTTGACTTGTAACCTCTTTTGTGAGAAACAAAATCCAGAAAAGGCGGATACAATTTTGTGACAAACAAAAGGTGCGAACAACACAATTAATGCAATCTGCTAAACATAATAAACATTGAGCAGGAAACGTCAACAGTTTGTTGTTTTGACATTACCTGCTCATCTTCAATTAATTTTGACTGAGTTGTATAAATTTGAGGTGAAATATTGGCACAGTCATTCTCTCCTTCCATCAAAAATGGCTACACCTAAGAAGCGAAAGAACATCTCCATTCACGAGAAGATCGAAATGAGGGGTCATAATTAACAGAACTGTGTGTGATAACGTATGTATATGATCGTATATTTGATAAATGTGCTTGTTTGTAAAAGTTCTATATGTATTATGTGCTATGATGTATCTGCGCTTTCGTTTGTACATGTATTTATTTATTTTAGTTTGAAATAAATTATTATAATAAATAGTTTTTTTGTCCGTAACGGATCGTACTCCCTGGTATACTCGTAGATTTCTCGGCGTGTTAATTACGCAACACCGTGATATACATGCATCTGACAGTCAGTACAAATGTTTCCTGTTTACTTTTTGACAGGTAACTGACTTATATCGCGCTCCGTTTATATCGCGGTTCGCGGGCTTGGACCCCGAGGTCCGCGATATAACGGAGTTGCAGTGTATTGACTAAAATAATGCAACAATGAAACCATGCTTTAAAGACCACCACTGGACACTAGTTTCAAGTGGTCTTTGTGATGAGGTGGTTTTAATATGTGGGTGGAAAATAGAGCAAAACTGTTATAAGGGAATTTGAAATAGCAGTATTTTTAGTGGGTTGGTCTTTACTTCAAGGTGGTTTTAAAGAGGGGTTTTACTGTATTTACCTCTTTGATGCCATAAGCAACCCTTTCTTTCTCCAAATGTGGCAGGAGTAACCTCATTGCAGGATAAAATGAATCTGTCTGCAAAAACAATAACATAATTTTTCTTTACATAACAAATGTGTGACTTTACAATACTGGAAATTATGTCAGAGGAATTTATAGGAAAAACATTCAAAATTACTTCATTTTATAAACGCATTTTTTATTTTTTCAGTTTGTTTACAATACAAAGTTTCAACAGTAATGCTTTAATTTGTCATGTAGCAATATGGAATCCTACTACATACAAGCAATTTTAAGCCTTGTGATTAAATCAGAATGTAATGTCATCATGTCATAATTTAACCAGAAACTGGGGGAATATCTTTTTAAGTTAAACAGTTTTTTCTTTGAGAACAAGCCATTCAACAAGGATTTACTCTCAGTTGATTTGAATCAGCTGGCCTGGCCTTAAAAGATAAACTCAGGTACAGTGTCAACACAGTAAAACGTAGATCTGAGATACAAATCCTGGATGAGGCAACTCATTTCAACACAAGATTAGCTACATCTCCGCTGCAAGCATGGCAATAATCTCGGAGCATGGTGAACCACTGGCTTGGGTAATCTGCCCAAACCTTAGCCCAAATAATTAGAATCAATATATCTGATACTTTTCAAGAAAGTTGTTTGTTTATTAGGAAAAAACATATAAACGTCCACACATGTCAACAGTTTTAAAGTTACATACATTGGAAATGCCTCATATTAGTGGAGAGAAATATAATTGTATTCAAATTGGTTACTGAAACACCTTTATTGCATGGGCAAACAGTTTAAATCCAAATCAGCCAGCACATCCATGTCGTCTGATCATAATTCGAACTGTTAGCTTTTTAATTTGTCAGGTTATTTCTGATCAAAATGTGACTTGTGCAGATCCTGACCAGACGGCATAGATGTGCCAGCTGATCTGGATCTTCACTGGTCACAAATGCGTAAAAATGTGTATATATGGAAGAAAGGATTACAGTCCTTGTCCACACTACTCATAACGATTGTTGACGCCAAAACTGCTACAAATGTAAATTTGTTGACCTCAACTTATGCAAAGATACTTAACACTTACTGTATCCTTATCTTTTCCATGTAGAACCTCATGGGATGCTCTCCAGTGCTCAATAAAATCTTTAAGAACTTTCTTTTTCTTATCATTTCCCTGAGTTTTTGAAATTTTCTCCAACAGCCCACAGAGTTCTGAAAATGCAACTTTAGATGCGACCGTAGCAACAACTGCATCGGACTGGCTTGACGCCATTGTGGAAGGATGCTACAAAAATGTCATCGATCAAACGATCACTATGAAAATATAGAATAGATAAGATTGCTGATCTTGCTAAAAGTTGGGGCGAGTTTCACCAATGTAAACAAATCACTAAGAGACTCCATTTGAAGAGCTGGCTGCGCTCGATTTATTTTGTTCAGACTACTAATTATTTTTGCATTGACTGTTTCACTGCGCATGTCTGTACTTTCAGCTGACAACGACAGTAGTAAACCAATTTTGTCTGGCGGCTATAACCGGAGAGAGTTTTAGTTATCTTTCATTGAGGTTTAAATCAGGCGGTATTTACAAGTACATAACAACACCAGCTAGTGTTAGGTTTAAAAATACAAAGAAATTGGAGTCATATTACAGATGTGAATTTACCATATTATCCCAACTGGGTTGCTTATAGCAATTTGATGCCACTTAACCTGGTCACTGATTTATTGCAATACATAATTATTATGTTTGGAATGCCTACATTACAGTGATATTTTAAACCTTCGAGTTGCACAAATCCTGCACAATGTTTGCCATATAATGTTGTTCAGTGCGCTGTTTACACCTTCCAGTTGCTGATTTAAAAAGTATCAACTGTACTTCTTCTAATCTTTATCACAAATACTAAGTGCTTATTTACTCGATCATGCTTTCTCCATGTCATTGTTTATCATGAATTATTGTGGTGAGCAATAAGCCTTGTTGATAAGCAGCTTGAGAGAGAGTTTTTAAAATAGATACATAGAGCAAGTGTGACATCATCCAGCAGCCAATCAGAGGCCTCTAGACTTTGGTTTACAACAGTCGTTTATTTTCTGCTAACGACGGAGAAAGAGTCTAATTTTTGCACTGACTATTTCACTGCGCATGTCCCTATTTTCATAGACCAGTGTAGATATATTAAACATTGGTAGATACAATAGACTTTTAATACTTCGCTTAAAATATAGCAATAAGTTTAAAATTGACAAAATTATATTTTTAATTTGACTAGCCTGTTTTGTAAGAAATTATGGGTATTTTTTATAATTTCCATTCGGTTTATCTGCAGATACAGGGTGGCTGGATTTAGTTGCTATTTTTTGCAAGAGAGATATTGACAAATCACAATAGTTTATGTTGGCATCCCCTCGACTTATTGATAAAAAAACTCGTATTTTTAGATTTTTATAAGATTTAAGTAAAAATTAATGTTGTTTTGTTACATTTCCCAATATTCAAAAATGTTCATTGAAAGAATTGAGGATGTCGACAGATTTTATTAATAAAATATTAGCTTCAAATAACGTCAGAGGTAAAGTGTTTTTATTATTAGAGTTATTATGTGAACGACTGTTTGTTGTTTTCGAAAGAAAATAAGGGCATTCGATCATTTTCTTTAATAGCTGTATTATAAAAATGCACTTTACATTGTTTGATGGCATTGATTTTGATTGATGTGTTTTGTACTTATTACAAGTTCCTTCCTGAATGCACTTATCTCTCTCGCGTAAGAAAGTAACGTTTAAACAAGCGACATGTTGTTGCACATGTTTCATATATATTACATCCGTGATATTTTTTCGATATTGATCTTAATTGTAACATATATACAGATTAGAAAGTGATCGCTGACACAAAAATCGTCTCATTGCTCACTTTTCAAAATAAGATTCATCTAGTAATTGTTAACTATCCAAACCTGATTTAACAAACAGAAATTTAGTAGGAATGGTTTAGTGTTCCTGGGAATTTTATCCCAATGTGTATAAATTCAATGTCATCATATCACAAATCATAAAGACGTGTATATGGTATTTAACCATGAGTTAAGTAACGACATCAACTCCTAATGTACCTTTTCGATCAGTTTGCTTAAAATTGAAATCCAAGAACATGCGATATACATACGAACGAGTATAAACGATCAAAAAAGCATCTTCGTTTGAATCTTGACTACTTATCAATAATCGAAAAGAACAACTTATATAAATTGATTAAATTTCAGAATCTAGTTCATCAAATTACGTTTGTTCGGTCAACAATGGAATGCTTGTCCACAATATTGGACTAGATGTAGTTTATCAAATTTTTTTGCCAAAATTGATTTTACACATGTGTGACAGCTGAGCAATGCAACTTGACAAAAAGTTGTCACAAAAAGACGTGCATCGTACAATGGATGTCCAGCATGCAGTCTATTTGAACTTACTACGAAAATACCTCATTGAAGGTTCCATGTTCACCGCCATATGCATACCATCGTTTGGGATGGTTCAAAAATGTACTATTTAATGGTGTTATTACTGAGTTGCGCTCAATGCGGGGCTAGGCGGCGTGGGCAGTAATATGCAGTCCCATTACTTCAATCAAACCGAGCCTGCAGTATTTTCATAGTTGTCGTGTTCGGTGGCTTTCAAAGTTCCCTTTTCATCTATTGTTTATGAATTAACAATAGAGATCAAATGGATCGCTTAAAGCGTTGAAATACTGTCGGGAAGGAAGGAAACTTATCACAATTGTTCGGCTCTGAAAGTATGCACAGTATATTGTAGCAGCTGATAGTATATTGCATCTGCACATGTTGTTGAAGGGGAAGGGTTAATGGAGGGAGGGAAATATCACAGTAGCGTTGTTTGTACCTTGTTACGACTGTAAAGGGTTTCTCGGTTATTTTTAATCAGTGTTTTTATCTTTGAAATTGTAAAGCCTCTTCCCGGGAGCGAACTTGCGCCGTCACGACGACAGCGCCTAGCCATGCAATTCCAAAACGCAACCAATTGAGCTAACCGGGACAACCCCAAAACGGTTGATCGGATAGCCCTGATATATGTTACATTCACTGCATGATATCGGTAACGGGTTTTTTATTGATAACAGTACTGACTATATGTACGGGAAGACTTTTCCGGCCGCCACATTGCACAAATGAAGGCTGTCGAGCACGTGAAATATTATGTTATGGTAATAACCGAATAGCGCTTAACCTTGGGCTAGGCAGCGTGGTTTACTAATATGCATTTCCATAACTTAGCTCATATCAAACATAGCCTGCAATATTTATTATGTTTATCAGTAGCGACAACTTTCAAAGTTCTGTTTCCATCTATTTAGAAAGTGTTTTCAAAATAAGGTTTGATTGTTTATTTTTTCTGTAATTATATTTAAATGATATTAATCGATACCGTAGTAAATATACGGTTACACGAATAAGGGTTTTTAGCACAAATGTCATTACACTTTTGAATTGCAATGTAAATAAATTTTAAAATTCATATTTATCCACCATGATACTTTTTCTTGGCTAAGCGGATAAATCCCGTGTCCGTCGAAATGCATTTTCTGAAAAAAAAAGAAAATACCACTATGAGTTTAAGAATATTTTTCTTGACCTAGTTCCACTTTACCAAAATTTACAACTTGCTGATAATTAAACGGGATATTCAAAGGGGGGTAATTTATAATGATTTTTACTCGAACGTAATGTACGGGAAGACTTTTTTACAGCCACTGCACAATACTTGTGGTAGCGATACTAGAATATTAGATATATACATTACCACAAAACCAAAATGTCTGCTCTAATTTTCAATCAGTTGTTTATATTGAAAAAAAAAACCCAAGTATTGAAATAATATGCAAGACTTCAGTTTAAGTATTATTTTGTAATTCCCTTTATTCCTTTAATTTTAAGCGTCATATGTGGTGATGAATTTGTAATTGTTGACAGTATGATCATGTTAGCGGTGTAATTTGGTTTCGAATTACTTACTGTTATACATTATTATATTTGATTTCGAATAACATACCCAGATTTATGAGTAGTACTCGTCAGAGTCGTATTCATCGTCTTCGTCTTCAGCTGATTCCCATACTGCAAATCCGGCATAGTCTTTAACTTGTTGCTTATATTTCCAAATTGGTGTATCTTCCTTAAGTACTCCACCGATTTCACCGCCCCGAAAGGCTTTATAACATGCTTCATATCCTGTCGTAAATTGTTTCTCATCGTCATCAGCTGATTCCCATACTACGGATGGTACCGGTACTTGTTGCTTATATTTCCAAAATGGTGCATCTACCTTGTGTACTCCACCAACTTCATCGCCCCGAACGGCTACGCAAACACCTTTATTTTTTGTCGTAAATCGTTTTTCATCAATTCCATTTGGATCAATCTGAATTTCTAGCGAATCATCTATTTTTCCAAGAACCTCTAACTCTTTTAGCACCCAGAGGCTGCGATTGTTCACTGTAAACCACAAATTCTCGAACCCTGGCTGATTCCAACGCCCTACTTTTATGTTTTTCGATATCTTCTCTGTTAACAATTTCAAGTCCCCTTCATAGATTTTATCCAGTATGATCCCAATCTGTTGTCCCTTTAGAGCCTCTGAAAATTTTTTGCTGATGCTGCTCTGCGAAAAACGAATAACATTCGGATGTAGGTTGACAGTGTTAGACATTTTTCTCAATATTCTATTTTACAACTGAACTCGGATGAAATTCGATAAAATTCGTGCTTTAAACGGAATGCTGAAAATTGTTTGTTGTTCGAAAAGGAACAACTTAATTAAGTTTACATATCTGCTTCCTGTAAAAATGCAATGACTAAAACTTACTTAGACTACACAACGCGGAAGTAAAGCAGATATAAATCTAAGTGTATGATGCATTTTTAGAAAGTATCAACCTGCTTGTGCTCATCACGTGACACAAATTGTATATTTCAATGTGCATAAGTTTGCGCTGCGGCTGCTGGAAGTTACATAAGTTTTCGATGTTTTATTGATAACTGATCTTGGTGATTAACCCATCTACAGTTGATCATTATGCTTACCTTTGGTTGCACGACGGTGGCAGGGGTGTAAGAGTTTATGAAGGTTTTTGGGGAAATCTTTTCTTTAAAGAACCTAGAAGCTCGATTTGTTTCTTTTATCCCTGTCATCGTGTTCTTGCTGATTTTACTCCAGGTGCTCTGGTCTCAGAAAGATCATTGAGTACCCGCCCTTTGGCTTTGCAATGCTATTAAATTCTTATGTTTATATGTTTGTATGCTTTTGCATGCAACATCGTAGAGCTGATGGGTGGGTTGGAGTTATTTCACCAAGACAATTTGTACTTGTTTTGTGATACGAGAACCTGTTGGGGCAAGTGTGAGGTAATTGGTGCACCCTAGAACCTGGTTTAAACCCCCAGTGGCAGTTTGTTTTGCCACTGACCGTTCCAAGGCGGTATCCTCAAAGGTTCTCTTCTTTGTTAATTGTTTGTGGCGTCCTATTTGAATTGACATACATAATATAAATCATGCGCTCTCTCTCTCTTCCTCTCTTCTTTTTCGCTGCGTGGGGAGGCTGTGTTTTTTTAGTGTGGCGATTCCTGATATGCGTTTATTGCTTTTTCATATAAAACAAGTGAATTGTCGCCAATGATTCCACCGAGTCGTGTTTTTGCGTTTGTTTAGTGTTCTCTTCATATCTTTGCCTAGTAGCCATTGAAAGGTTTGCAGACAGTGTTAATTTTCATATTCTTGCAAGCTCGATCCTACATTGCTTCTCGTGATTCTAGAGGCCAATTCTAGATACCACATTAATTCTTTCATTAGAAAAAGACACAATTAAATTTAATATTGATGTTCGCTACTTTCTCTTAGGGTATCCTTTTTCGCATTTCCAAAGTCCCCTCATATTCTATTTACTTCTAGACACAAAATTTTCGAAAACAAAACATCAATTTAAATGTCCATAAGGCGTAATAACGAACAATGTCTGCAGATGTATTCTGCATACCAGATAAGCATTTCAATGTGATTTCGCGTGCTACATGAATGATGTCACGTCTTCAAGTATCTGACGTAATATATTCAAAGTAGTGACGTCATTTACGAAAAAACGATTCGTAAACGTCAATATTACAGCGTAAGAAATTAAATTAAGTTGTATAAATAAACACAAAGTTATGTACAGTAAAACGTCTGCGAAAAAAACGTATCTTGCATGAGACATGCGGTATAGACAGAAAAATCTGTCACATCGGGTGAACCTTTTGGCGGGAACTCGGCAGAGCCCCGTTCCCTTAAAGCTTTCCCCCATCGGTGACAGAGTTTTACATCTTCACCTCACACTTATGCAACATACTTATACTGGTCGTCTTTGTGTTATAAGAGCGTCTGAATGCTTAAGATTAGTACAGAAGAGTGTATAGAATTACTGAATTCAACCAAAACTACCGAAAACACATACCAACTGTGACCTAAAAATGGCGAAAGCGTTTGACATTTCTTTCAGTGTATATTATATTACTGCTAAGATCAAGTAGAAAACTACAAATCTGAATATTTATATTGACTTTAACATTAAAATCAATATACACTTTCCAGAGCTCATACAGCTAAACTTATTTGTTTTCTCTCCCTTTAGCGCGATGCTTGATGGTACGATGATGAAATTACGATGGTACGATGACACGATGATGAAAAACGCGAAGGCACGATGGTGAAACCACAAAGGCGCGATGGTGAAAACACTGAGGCTCGATGTTACGATGGTAAAAACGCGATGTAATGTCGCGGTTTCATCATCGTACCATCGTGGTACACTATCGTGCCATCGTACCATCGTTGTTTCACCACCATGCAATTGTTGTTTCACCATCGTGCCATCGTTGTTTCATCATCGTGCCAACGAACCATCGTAATTTTACCATCGTACCATCGTGCATCGCGGTAAAGGGAGAAAAAATATGTTTATCTATAGTATTATTGATACCGATTGCACATTTAAATGTGAGTTTTCTTCTACATTTCACTCTTTCGAAAAGGCATCGACCCATTCGCCATCTTACAATATGTCAAATGTACTCATACAGTGAATAATCGTCATGAATAAAATATTAATTGTAGGTGAAACATTGTGGTTATAGAGGTTACAGGGTCTTAACTCAAGTAGTTTTTCCAACAGTTACAAAATTTTATTATCGGGTGCCAACTACATTAGGATATCTGGGAAGATTTTTGACTACACTTTGCCTAATTGCACAAGTAAGCTTAGGTTATGATATTTTTGGGAAACATGTAATATTTGACATTGTATTTTGTCATATTATTGCTAATGAAAGTGGGTTAACCTGGAGGCTTAATATTACATTCCACCTCATTTGTTCAAACGAACGCACATTTAGTTGTATCTTTATTTATTTCTAGATTGTTTAAAGGTGCGATAAAATAAGTTTTATAAACTTTTTAAAACTCAGTTGTGGCGTTAAAAATCCAGAATACTTAGAGAATGACTGTTGGAAGATGTGGCCACCAACAGTCGTTTATAATAACAGCTGTGCACAAGTCTAAGATGTCCATATTGCGGTGTGTAACCCAATATTTTATTTACTTAATCGAACAAAACATGTTTTATTCAAGTCGACCTTTAAGGCAAAACAGGTATTCCCTTTATTTACTGTATTTATCAGTTTTAACTATAATTTTACACATTATCTCTGAATAACATTTTATCTGAAAGTCAGATTAAGATTAATTGAGATTGAGACAGATATTTTCAATCCTGTTTACAGTATAGATAGTCTAGTGGCCAAAGGCTAGACGTCCGATATTGGCGATAACTGGGGCGCTAGAAATAGAAGTTAGAAATTATTAATAGAACGCATCCATGATCCAAACACCAATTTATGCTTGTTCCGAATGAATGGCTAATATTTTAGACCCTGATCAGACTGTCACATTAACCATTTATAATGCCCCATTTTGTCATGATGCATCTCGGGTAATTTATCCTGTGTGACATCAGTTGATTTAATTTTAAAATTGGGCTCTAAAAGTTAAAACTGCCAAAGTTTACCAAATTATACAGGTCCGTTCTAATACCCATACCACCCCAAACTACCCCAAACTACTCCAGTTCTAGTACCCCAAACTACCCCAAACCACCACAAACTACCACAAAACTAACTCCGGTAGAAAGTTGTTATAATTAAATAAGTTTGGATTAGGGGTAGTTTGTGGTGGTTTGGAGTAGTTTTGGGTGGTTTGGGGTAGTTTGGGATACTAGAACTAGAGCATTTTGGGGTGGTTTGGGGTATTAGAACGGACAGAAATTATACCCAACCCTCTTCCCAGCCATACCTTTCCATTTCCAATTTTCAGAGCAAATGTTGAGGAGAGGTTCAATTGGAATACCTCTGTGTCAGGGATTCTAAAATTTGAAAATCCCAATCGGACATTGTCGCCAAAAAAGACATTTCGCTGACTTCCAGTTTGCACGAATAGTGACTTCCGGTCTGCACAAACAGCGACTTCCGGTCCCCACGTTCGACTAATTTCAACTTCCCAACCCCCAGTCCATTACTCTTTTCCGGCATATTTTCTTGTCGGCGATATCATACAACCTCTAAACATATTAATGGTTTTCGAGCTGTATACCGAAAAATTCTTTGATCGATTTATAAGAGAGGCGGCGGGCGACGTTTGATGTTTACCGCGACTTTGTTGTAACAAACAAGCATTCCATGCATTTAAAACGTGACGTAATAGTTCAAAACAGTTATCTTTAGAAGTGTTCATAGCAATTGTGAAGTGGATTATTTGGTTATTAAAGGTGTTTTATCTCTTGGAATTTCGGGAGGCAAGTATTCGCTTTACATTAGTATACGTCGATCACACCATGCTTTATAACACTATATTATAGTTGCAGGGCTCACTCTGCCATAAGCCATTGTAGCCATTTGCTAAAATTTTAGCAATTTGGCTATACAAATCACGGATTGGCTACAGAATTTCTTACCCATATTATGATATTTTCATAAAATTTTGTATGTAACCAAAAAAAAACGCTGATTTGGCTAAAAGAAATTTTCAGCCAGGGTAAGCCCTGAGTTGTTAGAAATATTATTCTTTTCTTTACCAGATGTAGTAATGTTTGAATCTAGGAACTTACAAGTCAGCGTAAGCATCATTACTCAGAGTCGGAAATACGGAGGTGTCAGAAATGTTCATTATGTAGATTTTTGTAAATTTGAAATTTACTTGAATCGTTATATGCGTAAGTAAGCAAGCCGGTCACTCGATTTTTTTTCACATTTAATTATATTTATTTGAGCCATTTCAAATATGTTGTGAAATGCTAACAGTTTAAGTAAACTTCGCATGATATAAGTTTTCTTTATATTTGATAAACAGCAATTTTTGGTCGTCGGTCTTTTAGAATTAAGCGCATATCGGACTAACACGTGTGTCAATAAAATGCAAATCGTTTCATCGTTTACGTTAATGAATATAACCATTTGTATTGCTATCTTAAATTCTGACGTCAAACAGCCTTTGACTAGCGCAGTCCATTTTTGGAAAATAAATTACCCGCCCGTTATTAAAATGAGACCGACCACATCCCGTTTCATTTATGCCGCAGGCTATTCACGGAACGTGTAGTCATGGTAGTCATGGTAGCAGACTTGTGAATTCGCTAATTGACAGGTTAATAGCTGATAAAGCTGTGAAAAAAATGTACATGTAGGTTATTTTGTAACAGTTTGTAGGCCAATATTCATGACCAATTTTGAAATTTCAATCGGACATTTTTCCCGAAAATCGGTCAATGACCGGCCCGCTGATGATTTTAGAATCCCTGCTCTGTGTCACTTAGAAGCGCTGTGCAACAAAAAAAAATGCCGATAAATGCAATAAGAAATCTTTTTCATGATGTACCACATGAATTAACAGTTGTGCTACAAAGGCCACCTAATGCTGTTATTTGAACACTGCTTCATCAGTGATAGAGAAAGGAGCAGGCCTGCCAAATCTCTGGATTTTATCCGAAATCTCAGGATTTTAAGTTGTTTCTCCGGATTTACAGTAAAAATCTCCGGATTAAAAATGCAAAAAGATTAATTAAACCTTTAAAATTTAAAGTTATGCTATGGACGTTATAGTTTTCTATTGCACCGTCGCACATTTCCTGTTTATTACAAGATAACCAGGACGTGGTCAGTGACAAGCTGCCTCTGGCACAATAACATAATAACAACGTGTCATAAACTGAACAGGGACCTGGAAAATTCCAGTGCCGAAGGTTATAAAGCTGAGCATGGAAACCAGTCTCAAATCTCAAGCATCTGATTGGCTTAAATGGCGACCAGTTGAGATTTGAGACTGGTTTCCAAACTCAGCTTTATAACCTCGGAGCCAGATCAGATACCTGCTCATCTGGATCTACATTAGTTGCACCCAAACAAAAAATTCACTTGGGTGTGGAATGCAAAATTTCCTTACAATAAGGCCCCGGATTCTTAAATAGGGAAGTCTAAGGATTTTAGGGTAGTTAAATGATATTTTCAAACATTTTAGAGGAGTGGCCAAAGTCCCCATGAAAATTAAATATTGCTGGCCAAGAAGTGTTGTAGCAACTCCACTAAATCCCTCTGGATCTGCCACTGAGTGTTATGTCATATGGTAAAATTATGGTTCAATTTCCATTTTTTCTGATTACAGTAAGATTTCATGGCAACTGGTGGTCATGTGATTGTCACTGGGGCAGCAGGGTATGTGGGTACACATGTACTAGTTGAGCTTATCCAGGCAGGTTATTACCCTGTGGCACTGGACAACAGAGAATCGGCACTATTAGGTACCCATTTGTTAGTGAATCATTATCTGTTTTTTGTTTATTTCCAGCCAGTTTGGATCGAAATGAGGCCCTATTTTGAATGCAAGAACATACTTTAACCCATTCCTGTACAGATACGCATTTTTACGCATGTGCGACCAGTGTAGATCCAGATCAGCCGGCACATCTGTGCCGTCTGATCAGGATCTGCACTGGTAGCATTTTGGTCAGAAATAACCTAATGAATAAAAAAAGCGAACAGTTTAGATCCTGATCAGACGGCACAGATTTGCTGGCTGATCTGGATCTAAACTGTTCACCCTAGCAATAAAGGTGTATCTGTATGGGAAAGGGTTAAAACTACTGACAGTTTTTGTATTGAGGACATTCAGTCTTGGGTATTAGGACTGGAGACCAGACTCCATTCCTTATCATATGATCTAACTCAAATTGTTCATGATTGATATCAGTCTACAAACTGACCAATCACAGATATCAGTCTACAAACTGACCAATCACAGATATCAGTCTACAAACTAACCAATCACAGATATCAGTCTACAAACTGACCAATCACAGATATCAGTCTACAAACTGACCAATCACAGACTAGAGTTTTGAGACTGGTCTGAAGTGAAACTTTTGTGATGATTGGCCAATACTTTCCTACGCTTTAATTTCGTGATGTCAACATTTCATGATTAAAAAAAAATCAGCTATTTTTTCTATTCATGTTTTATGAATTTGCAGTACTAGCTAAAGGTTTTAAAACTAAAAAATGGAATCCATTTTCAAATCTCAAGCATTCTTTTGGTGAGTTTTTGCACTCAAATTCAACCGATCACATTGTTGAGATCTAAGACAGGTTTTCATTGAATGGTTTTCTAACCTTGTGGCCAGGTGACCACAGGTCAGTTTGGTCTTTAATTTGAATTGTTGCTTACATGACTTATGTCTAAGTTAACAATGAATCATTAATTTGGTTTATTTTGTGAAATTCTCAGCATGTGGTTTTTTAGGGGTATTGGTCCAGGAATGGAAACTCTTTTGTGTTAACTAAACATAGTAAAACAAATTATTATAAAATCTTCTCTACAAAACAGGAGAAATTATTCATACGAACTGAATATTCACATAAGTGTAACATGCTGTTTGTAAATATATTGAGATAAACATCTGCATATTTTAATAGCTTCGTGTACATTTGGTAACAGCATGAAGTGTATTGTATCAGTAAACAAGACTTCCTCCTTTAAATTGTCAATTTTGATCTAATGTGAAGCATTAATTTTTATTCTGCTACATTTTGTAAATGTGTGCAATGAACTGGCCTTTCTTTTCAATTTTATCAGTCTACTTAAATTTTTTAAGGTGTGTGATTTTTTTTCTAACAAATTTAGGGAGGTAGTGAGGCCCAGTCGCAAATCATGTTTAACAATGTGTCAGCTGATCTGTATCTACACTTGTCACTTCTTGGTTAGAATTCTTTTAATAATAACCTAATAAATCTGAAATCAACTGTGTAGATTCTGATAAGACTGCACAGATGTGCCAGCTGATCTGGATCTACACTGTTTTCCCATGGGATAACAGCCATATCCCATGGAGTAGAGGCTTAAGAGAGAGCTAGATCATCAGCTAACATTTACCCTTTCCCGTACAGATACACCTTTATTGCTAGGGCGAACAGTTTAGATCCAGATCAGCTGGCACATCCGTGCCGTCTGATCAGGATCTAAACTGTTCGCTTTTTGATTCATTAGGTTATTTCTGACCAAAATGTGACCAGTGCAGATCCTGATCAGATGGCACAGATGTGCCGGCTGATCTGGATCTACACTGGTCGCACATGCGTAAAAATGCGTATCTGTACAGGAATGGGTTAACCCTTTATTCCATAGATGTACTGGACTACTGGTACCTTTGTTGCATAAGTGAATATTGTAGATCCAGATCTGTCAGCATATAATTATTTGCCATGTGATCAAGATCTACACTTTTTGCTTTAAAGTTTATGAGGTTATTTCTGACTAAGACTTGACTAGTGTAGATCCAGAATAGATGGTACAGCTGTGCCCAAGATCATAAAACTAAATCTGGAGATCGGTCTCAAATCTAAAGCATCTGATTGGCGACAAGTCGCCATTTCAGCCAATCAGATCCTTGAGATTTGAGACTGATCTCAAAACTTAGTTTTATGATCTTGGGCCCTGATCTATATCTATACTGATCCCACACATATTAAAATGCATGTATATGGAGAAAGGGTTCAACATGAAGTGTAAATAGTTACTAAAAAGACATTGTTACCATGCATTTGCTCTATTTTAAATAAATGCTTTTCTTGTAGATGCAGCTTCCAAAATCAAAGAGATCACAGGTCATACACTAAAGACATACACTGTAGATTTGTTAGACAAAGCAAACCTAGATGTGGTCTTTAAAAAGGTAACTTTTAGTTTTAACAAAAATATGTGTCACTATGTTGCTAAACATACTACACATTGTTGCATTTCTTCTCTAAAGTACCAGCCTGATTTTGCCCCGTTCCAACACTTATTATGCCCCCACAAAGTGGGAGGCATATAGAGTTGCACTCGTCCGTCTGTCCGTATGTCTCCAAATCTTGTAAAACTATAAGGCAGATTTCTTTCAGACTTTCACAGATGATACAGCAGGATGTGTAGATATTGTAATGAAAGGATTTTTTCCTAGGACTATTTTAACCATAGTTATGGCCCTTTGTTATTAAAAATTATGTTGCAGCAGTGGGGGCATCAGTGTCCGAGGACACGTTCTAGTTTTTAAAGTAGGAGTTTCACAAGTGTAATCATTCAAGGTAGATAATGTAGAGCTTTATATAAAACATGCCTTTATACATTTGTAATGGTTAATACAAATTCAGCCAAGCCAGAATGAGCTAAATTTACTTTCAATGTTTTGTCATTTCAGGAGAAGGTTGATCACGTATTTCATCTGGCTGGGTTGAAAGCAGTCCGAGAGTCACATGGAAATCCATTGGCTTACTACAATGTTAATGTGATAGGATCTATAAATCTGCTGGAGGTAAAGGCCCTTTCCTCCATACATACCCCTTTATATTGTGGGCGAACAGTCAAGATCCAGATCAGCTGGTTCATCTTTGCCACCTGATAAGAATCTTCACTGTTTGCTTTTTTTATAAGGTTAATTCTGACAAAAAAGCAAGCAAACAGTGCAGATCCTGATCAGATGGTAAGGATGTGTCAGCTGATCTGGAATTGTAATGTGATAGTTTTATCAGCCTTCTTGAGGTAAAAATCTACCGTTTTATTGTGGTAAGGGCCTGGATTGGTAATTTGATAGGTAAGGTAAGGACCTTTAATGTCAGTGTGATAGATTTTATAAATCTGCTTGAGGTAAGAACCTACATAAGGATTTCAATAGCTTTTGAAGTCCAGGGGTCATCTGACCCCTGTTTGGAATTTTCAAGGGGTCATAATTGAGTGGTCAAGAGTCATATCGTGTTTTAAGTGAACATTACTACAACGTACTTATAAAATTGCTTTAACTTCATTTTAACTTATTGTCATGGTTTAAATAAATATATACTTCATATTTAAAATGCAAATAACAAAATATATATCTTTATTCATGAAAAATTTTACCAAGTTTCCTACATTCTCTTGCATCATAACAACCGCAAGCTCAGAATTATGTGGGGTCAAAACCTGAAAAAGTGAAATTTGCCTGCATCAAAATGCAAGAATCTGCATCGATTGAAATCACTGCCTACAAAGGTCATGTGATATGATCTATAAATCTGCTTTTGAGGTAATTCCGTAATGACCTACATTAGTAATGTGATACATGAAACAATTCTGATGGGATGGAATTTTCTATCAAAATCTGACAATACTTGCGGGCCAGATTTTTTAAATCAAAATCTAACAGTTCCTATGGTCCAGAATTTTCTATCCAAATCTAATAGTTCCTATGGTCCGGATTTTTCTATTCAAATCTAATAGTTTCCATGGGCCTTATTTTTCTATTCAAATCTCGCACATTTAAAAGATACTTACATTTTCATGATTTGTTCACAGGTGATGCAGGAGAATGGTGTATTTAGCCTGTTCTTTTCAAGTTCCTCCAAGGTGTATGGTGTCCCACGATACTTACCCTTAGATGAGAAACACCCCACAGGGGAATGTACAAACCCGTATGGAAGGACCAAGTACATGGTGGAACAGATACTGCAGGATATTGCTGCTGCAGATAAGGTGTGTGTTGTTTGTTTGCTTAGGGCCCAAGATCATAAAACTAAGTTTTGAGATCACTCTCAAATCTCAAGGATCTGATTGGCTGAAATGGCGACTGGTTGCCATTTCAGCCAATCGGATGCTTAAAATTTGACTGAATTTTGAGACTGATCTCCAGATTTAGTTTTATGATCATGGGAACTGGATTTCATTTGATTTAATTACTCGCATTGGACTAAGCTCCAAATTAGAGCAGTTATGTTGGGAATACATATAGCATTGAAATAAGATGGAGTAACTTATACAATTAATTACAAATATTGCATATATTGCACTAAGGTGTCAAAAGTTTGTTTTTTTTGTTGTTTTTTTTTCATTTCAGCCCCATTGTTGATGATTGAGGGTAACCTCATTTATTCGGCAAAACATATTACAAGTACATCATTTTTTACACAGTTATTTGACAATGCATAATTTTAGTTTCAAGGGTCTTAAAACATACATGTAAATGATACATTATATGAATACAACAATAAAAAGGTGAAATATGCATGTCAGGAATTGCCACATTCAGAAAAAACAGCCTAGCCACACAGTCAAGAAGAAGAGAGAGAGAAATAATGGTTAATAATATGATTGGTTTCAAAAAAGACACCACAAACAATTAACAAAAATGAGAACCCGAGGGGTTACAGCCTTGGAACAGTCAGTGGCTAATGAAATTGCTGCTGGGGGTTTAAACCAGGTTCTAGGGTGCACCAACCTCACACTTGCCACAACAGGTTCTCATATCACATACATTTTTGTATTTATGACATGATCTAATAACATAACTTTGATACTATAATAGAATTTAGTCTCTCCTGTCAAAAGGTTTAGGGAAGGAGATTATTATAAACATTAAGGTAGTCTAACTGTAATGCTTTCCCGCACATAAATTTGCGACATCGTCAAACATCGGCTCGCTTTCGGTGACTTCCGACGCTACTTGTCAGAGCCGATAGTAGCCGAAGCAACATCGATTATTGTCGACTGTTAGTGACAGTTAACCGAGTATTCCCGACATTCGAGAAAAAAGCGCGGGAAATCATTACAGTTAGACTACCTTAAATTTCAGCTGATTTACTCAACTAGAAGCTTATATCATTTCAAAAGTGACTTGTTTCTTCAGATCTTCAGATGAACTTAATATAAGTTATACTTTATTTGGGCGCACCCAGGTGTCAGGTGTTTGAAAAAATTCTATTGATTTATGTATTGTACAAATAATATAATTAAGTCAATAGCATCTTTAGATCTCCTGCAGAGATGGAAAATCACAATACTGCGATACTTCAACCCCTGTGGGGCCCACAGCTCGGGAATTCTGGGAGAAGATCGGAAAGACAAACCTCGAAACCTTATGCCGTGTATATGCCATGTTGCTCAGGGAAAGTTGGACAAGCTGACTATATTTGGTTATGATTATGATACTCCAGATGGGACAGGTTAGAGATTCATTTGGTTGTAAACCATACATTGTTACTGTAATTAGTGTTGTATCTATAGCGTGATAGTGGGGCAGGGTGCCGCGTCCTTTTTTTGAATAGCACCCCTCTGCCCAAAATCTCGAACACTGCCTTTTTCCCGATAAGTGCCTTCTTCAATAACAAATGTCAACAACAACAAATTCTGCCTTTGTTTATTCAGTGCCTGTGTTTTCCCAAGTTACCTTGTAACAGAAACTCAGCGACACTTGTATACGTACCCAGCGACTGTATGATATCTAGGCCCTGACAAGCCATTTATCCATATCTGGACAAGTGACAAATACACAGATACCTTGTTAAGTCATAAACAGCTGAATAGCCTAATCAACAGCACGTGTCCAAGTACGGCGTATCATATGTCCTGACCGACCCTTTCATACTTCAATAAACTCTCTAGCATATTGGTAAAGTAGTTTAGTTATTTGTATTAAAACCAAGTAATCTAGTAATTTGTATATACATGTATTAACAAAAATAAAGCAAAACATCATAATTTTATGGAGTAATCCACTTGCCCTTTTTTAATCCTGGATACAACACTAGTAATAGTGTTGAATAGTATATTAGAGCTCCAATATATCGCTGTTCGCTAGGTCCATACCTTCAAATCACGATATAAACAAATGCTCGATATATGACCAGGAAATGAACATGTACGACTGCTTGCTGGTTTGTAAAAAGTTGACGAAATATAACATTGGATCTGCGATGATCTGCTGATGTGTTATTTCATCTGCAAGATATGACCAACAAATGGACATTGGCCATCACATGAGTTTCTTCGTATCCATAACTAGTTACACATGCAATTATAAAATATTAAATCTTATATTTTAGCAATGAAAGGGTACACCCATGTGGTAGATTTAGCCAGAGGCCATATATCAGCTTTACAGACCAGTCAGAATGGAAGCAATTTTAGGGTGAGTGGAGAGTATGCCTAGGCTAGCTGTTACATAGCCACTGCCCGAGGTTTAAACACAGAAGCATGCCAAAATATCACTTAAGTGTCCACCACAAATTTTAATCAAATCACTGAGCCAGAATTTCATATATTTTATGCCTCTTTTATTTAAACTTCATGCTTTAATAATGATGATTGATCATTGTCACAATATTTGTTTGACAAGTACCTGCCTTGTTGTCAGTTATCACACCTTGTCCCTCAAGAAACAATAAATCCCTTTTCAAAACATTTATTTTGCACTTGCCGCAAAGTGGTCTTTTTTTATACTGCTAAATGTCGTAAAACTGTGAACTTTCTAATTGCAAACAATTAAGATACTATACTGTGTATTTGGGGGACAAATGCCTTATGGTCGTAATTTATGGGTCAAGATAAGAAGAAATTAGACATTGTAGACTGTAGTTAGTGGTCTCATTACAAAGTTGCTGGGTGGTCGTTTAGTTATCCCCCCGCCAAAGGCGAGGGGGATATTAGAAATGGCCTTCGTCCGTGCGTCTGTGCGCACATGCTTCTGTGCATCCGTCTGAAACAATTTTGTCCGGAGTTCAAAACTACTGGAGGGATTTTATTCAAACTTCATACACTGACAGAGCTCATTGGTAGGTAGTGCAGTGTGCAAGAACAATAACTCTACCTTGCCTATTTTTAGAGTTATTCCCCTTTATCATATTAACTTGATAAATTTTGTCCCGAGCATAAGTCCAAAACTACTGGAGGGATTTTATTCAAACTTCATACACTGACAGAGCACATTGGTAGGTAGTGCAGTGTGCAAGAACAATAACTCTACCTTGCCTATTTTTAGAGTTTTTCCCCTTTATCATATTTACTTGATATTTTTTGTGCCGAGCATAAGTCCAAAACTACTGGAGGGATTTTATTCAATCTTCATACACTGACAGAGCACATTGGTAGGTAGTGCAGTGTGCAAGAACAATAACTCTACCTTGCCTATTTTTAGAGTTCTTCACCTTTATCATATTAACTTGATAAATTTTGTCCGGAGCATAACTCCAAAACATCTTCAAGTTGAGGGATTTTATTCAAACTTCATACAGTAACAGAGCTCATTGGTAGGTAGTGCAGTGTGCAAGTCCAATAACTCTACCTTGCCTATTTTAAGAGTTCTTCACCTTTATCATATTTACTTGATATATTTTGTCCGGAGCATTATTCCTGTTTATCAGAATTACTTAATAAATTTTGTCTGGAGCATAACTCAAAAACTACTTGAGGGATTTTATTCAAATTTCATATACTGACAGAGCACAGAAGGTATTGCAGTGTGCAAGTCCAATAACTCTACCTTGCCTATTTTTTAGAGTTATTCCCCTTTATTAGATTTACTTGATAAATTTTGTTTAAAAATTTTAACTCCAAATTTAAAAGGATTTCCTCTCAAGGTAAATTATACGAAAATACAACCTTCAGGTTACTTTTTCTGGCGGGGGAATTTACCCATGTGTAACATGGCTCTTGTCGGAACTAGGGACCATTGAATAATAAAGGAATATAATCGTTATGGTTGCAAGGTGGGGTTTTACTGTAATAGTGTAGATCCTGATCAGACACTGACATGCTTGCAGATCTGGATCTACACTGCATGCCCGTGCAGTAAAGTTGTATCTATGCAGTAAGGGTTAATAAGCTGTGATTATTGAACTTTCTGAGATTTCTTTTCATGTGTAACTATTTAATAAAAGTTTGTTTGTTTTTTAATTTTTCAGGTATTTAACATGGGTACAGATACAATCCACTCTATACTGGATATGGTGAAGTTGTTTGAACAGATCTCAGGGAAAAAGGTAGTTGGAAAAAAGTATTTTTTTTTTCTTTTTCACGTGCTGTTTATTGATGAAATACATTCAATATCATTTTCAAGCAGGTTTTCTTTAATGAACCCTGTTTACTAGATTGGGAGTGTCCTCTAGTGGTCATCAACTGTGCATTAAGTTTTTTGTTTAAGTTCACTTTTTTCTCAGTAACCATTCAAGAACTTTGAAATCTAGATAATAAATTATGAATGAGTTTTACATTGATTCATTGAATAAACCATAATAAAAGAAAGAGCAAATGACAAACATTTATTGAGTTTGAATTTAACTACTGAGGATGCCCTTATATTCTTAACCCTTTCCTATATATATACGCATTTTTACGCATGTGTGACCAGGGTAGATCCAGATTTGTCAGCACATCCGTGCCGTCTGATCAGGATCTGCACTGGTCGCATTTTGGTCAGAAATAACCGAATGAATCAAAAAGCGAACAGTTTAGATCCTGGTCAGACGGCACGGATGTGCCGGCTGATCTGGATCTAAACTGTTCGCCCTAGCAATAAAGGTGTATCTGTTCAGGAAAGGGTTTTTAAAAAAAAATGATTATAAAATTTTATTGTTTTCTGTGAGACATCATTTTCATGGGTTCTTAATTTAATAGATCTCAATTTTCCGAACTATGTTAAATATGTTCAATTCATTATTTCGTGGTGGTTTTAAATTCATGGATTTATCAGCCCTCGAAATCCAGAAAAATTAGTACTCAAACATATTGATGATTCTACAATATTTATAATTCATTTCAGATTCCAGTTGAATTCTGTGATAGGAAGGATGGAGAGATACCGATGTGTTCATCAGACAGCTCTCTTGCCTACAGACAGCTTGGTTGGAAAGCTGAGAAAAGTTTAAAACAAATGTGTAAGTCAGCCTTTGTAATTAGCATCACATGTGTAATGCTTAAATTTTCTCGTCAAACTCCCAAGTTATTACTTTTGTTGCCAATACACTCAAAGTACACCTGTTTAATAACTGTTGCCATGCCCCAAACTTTAAACCTTGTTTAACTTATTTTCTCAAACACTTAGAATAAATGCTGTTTAAATTCTGTTGTTGTTACCCTTAAAAGTGAACCATGTTTCTGTTGCCAAACCCATAGAAAGTTAAACCAATTCTGAAAAGCATGTTGACATTTTCAACAGAGGTTTATCATCTGTAAAAGGGAGGTAACTGTTTCCATTATGAACAAAATTATAATTTGTAAAAGATTTTTGTTGAATATTATTAATTATTTGTATATTGCAGGTGAAGACATGTGGCATTGGATGAACACAGATATACAACCATTACCAGAAAATCCAACTTAAACCAAATCACAGAAAAAAATTTAATGTGCCTTCATTGATATTTTTGACATTTTTAGGTGTTGCTGTTTTTGGGGAAGAACCATCATTTATCTATAATTTTCTAAAAACTGTAATGGTTTCTTTTTAAAAAATTATGACTATTTATTATAATATATTTATAACTGTAACAATCAAAAAATCATAAACAGCAAACTTTATTACATAAGTGCAAAAACTGTATATTTACTCCTTCTTACTTCAGTGGTACATATATTTGAAACCAGGGATGAAGGTTATAAAACTGAGATTGGAAACCAGTCTCAAATCTCAAGGATCTGATTGGCTGAAATGGTGACTGGTCGCCATTTCAGCCAATCAGATGCTTGAGATTTGAGACTGGTTTCCATGCTCAGTTTTATAACCTTGGGCACAGGTGTACCAACCTCAAGCTTGCACAAACAGGTTTTTTTTATAAACAAACAAGAACAATTTGTCTAGGTGAATTAGCTTCAACCCACCAATCAAATCGACTCTGGGCTGGAGGTTATGAAACTGAGCATGGAAACCAGTCTCAAATCTCAAGGATCTGATTGGCTGAAATGGCGACTGGTCGCCATTTCAGCCAATCAGATGCTTGAGATTTGAGACTGGTTTTCATGCTCAGCTTTATAACCTTGGGCACTGGCTCAGATGTGATGAATTCTGTGCTAAGCACTTTAACCCCTTACCCCATATATACGTGTTTTAATGCATGCGCGACAAGTGTAGATCCAGATCAGCCAGCACTTCCAGACCATCGATCAGGATCTGCACCGACCGCTTCTTGGTTAGAAATATCCTAATGAATCTAAATGCAAAGAGTATAGATCCTTATCAGATTGCACTTATGTGCTGGCTGATCTGCATCTACACTGTTCGCCCACACCATAAAGGAGTATTTTTGAGTAAATGTTTAAATTTGATCAACATTTGCTTCAGCACATTCTTACGATAGTTCTGTTAACAATCTGTAATTAACTTTATAGAACAGTTAATGGTCAAATAATTTTTCGTGAAAGATAAACTGTTACGCTTATACAGCAGGTAAAAGGGTAAAAGCAAACAGCGCATATGCTTCTTAATCAAAATGAATAAACTGACTTGTTTGTTTGAATTGTTTAATTGCTTCTTTAGGGTTTTTATCTTTGTCTAATGCTTCACTCCATATTTCAAGGTTATATTACTTTTATGACCTTTATAGATCCAGATAAGCAAGCACATCCATGCCATCTGTTCTGGATCTACACTGTTTGTGTTTTGTCAGAAATATCCTAATTAATCAAAAAGCGAACAGTGTAGATCCTAATCAGATGGCAAAGATGTGCTGGCTGATCTATACTGTAACCCCATATCCCGCAGAGTAAAGGGTACATTTGTAAATATGATATGCCAAACCAGCTCATTTTTCTTCATTAAACTTGTATATAGTGGGTTTTGCACCCCAATTTACTGTCTCAGTTCAGTATTATTTCATTTTGTTATTGTATATTGAATTCTATTCTCTTTTAAAGTTGTATGAAAAATGTTAACTATTTTTGATAGTCCGTTCTGAAGATAAAAAAAATTATCTTTACTTTTTATTTATTTTTTATCACTTACTTCTTTAACCTCTTTTCTCAGTAACTGAAACATTTAACCCTTTCCTCCATAGATACACCTTTATTGCATGGGCGAACAGTTTAGATCCAGATCAGTCGGCACATCCGTGCCATCAGATCAGGATCTAAACTGTTCTTTCTGATTCGTTAGGTTATTTCTGACCAAAATGCAACCAGTGTAGATCTAGATCAGACGGCACATCCGTGCATAAAAATGCGTATGTCATTTTCTTTCTCTGGCTTTCAAATGGGATGTTTTGGGATGTATTTCTGTAAAATACTGGGTCCAGTTTTGTCATTAAAATGTCTTTTGCATCACTTATCTTTACATATCATCTGTTCCCAATTATCTGATTGTTAATACATGTATTTACATCACCATAGCTGCTACTCAAACATGATTATAGCTGACACCTTAGATGCTTTAAAATCTTTTATTTCTTTGCCTAAGTTGTCTTACATATTCTTGAGATTATTTGGGAAGTGATAGATCCAGCAAGCATTGAAATCCCAAAATTTAACCCTTTCCTCCATACATACATCTTTATTGCAGGGGCGAACAGTTTAGATCCAGATCAGCCGGCACATTCCTTTACTCCATAATTATTATATACTGGTTTTACTATGTGTGACCAGTGTGGATCCAGATCGGCCAGCACATCCATGCCATATGATTTGGATCTACACTGGTCACATTTTGGTAAGAACTAACCTAATGAATCAAAAAGTAAATAGTGGTGGTCTTGCGTTATTGTACATAAAAAAGTAGGTCCTTTTTTCATGAACATGTATATGATTAACCTTTTAGTCCGTGTATACGACTTCTATTGTTTAGGACTTAAGGCCAACAGAGTAGGCTTTGCTACTTGTTCACAAATAACCTTAGTGTACAGAGTAGGCTTTGCTACTTGGTCACAAATAACCTTAATGTACAGAGTAGGCTTTGCTACTTGGTCACAAATAACCTTAATGTACAGAGTAGGCTTTGCTACTTGGTCACAAATAACCTTAATGTACAGAGTAGGCTTTGCTACTTGGTCACAAATAACCTTAATGTACAGAGTAGGCTTTGCTACTTGGTCACAAATAACCTTAATGTACAGAGTAGGCTTTGCTACTTGGTCACAAATAACCTTAGTGTACAGAGTAGGCTTTGCTACTTGGTCACAAATAACCTTAATGTACAGAGTAGGCTTTGCTACTTGGTCACAAATAACCTTAGTGTACAGAGTAGCCTTTGCTACTTGGTCACAAATAACCTTAGTGTACAGAGTAGGCTTTGCTACTTGGTCACAAATAACCTTAGTGTAAAGAGTAGGCTTTGCTGCTTGGTCACAAATACCCTTAGTGTACAGAGTAGGCTTTGCTACTTGGTCACAAATAACTTTAATGTACAGAGTAGGCTTTGCTACTTGGTCACAAATAACCTTATGTACAGAGTAGACTTTGCTACTTGGTCACAAATAACCTTATGTACAGAGTAGACTTTGCTACTTGGTCACAAATAAACTTATGTACAGAGTAGGCTTTGCTACCTGGTCACAAATAACCTTATGTACAGAGTAGACTTTGCTACCTGGTCACAAATAAACTTATGTACAGAGTAGGCTTTGCTACCTGGTCACAAATAAACTTATGTACAGAGTAGACTTTGCTACCTGGTCACAAATAAACTTATGTACAGAGTAGGCTTTGCTACCTGGTCACAAATAAACTTATGTACAGAGTAGACTTTGCTACCTGGTCACAAATAAACTTATGTACAGAGTAGGCTTTGCTACTTGGTCACAAATAACCTTAGTGTACAGAGTAGACTTTGCTACTTGGTCACAAATAACCTTAGTGTACAGAGTAGGCTTTGCTACTTGGTCACAAATAACCTAAGTGTACAGAGTAGGCTTTGCTACCTGGTCACAAATAAACTTATGTACAGAGTAGGCTTTGCTACTTGGTCACAAATAAACTTAATGTACAGAGTAGGCTTCGCTACTTGGTCACAAATAATCCTAATGTACAGAGTAGGCTTTGCTACTTGGTCACAAATAATCCTAATGTACAGAGTAGACTTTGCTACTTGGTCACAAATAACCTTAGTGTAAAGAGTAGACTTTGCTACTTGGTCACAAATAACCTTAGTGTACAGAGTAGACTTTGCTACTTGGTCACAAATAACCTTAGTGTACAGAGTAGACTTTGCTACTTGGTCACAAATAATCCTAATGTACAGAGTAGGCTTTGCTACTTGGTCACAAATAATCCTAATGTACAGAGTAGGCTTTGCTACTTGGTCACAAATAACTTTAATGTACCGAGTAGACTTTGCTACTTGGTCACAAATAACCTTAATAAATCTTAAAGGGAACAGATGAACAGATGGTAAATGTGTGCTTGCTGATCTGGATTAATTTTGTTTGCCCACGTGATAAAGGCCTATTTATAGAGTTAAGGGTTAAGATGGTAATTTGCTCAATTTATTCAGATTATATTGAAAAGTTTTGATGTTTATGAGTTCTTAAATTGGCATTTTTCATGTTCTTAAAGTGGATTGTTTAAAAAAAACCAGTTATAATACATATTTAGTTGGTTCTTTACATGTGTGGATAGATCTATCCCTGAAATAAAATTACATTAAATTATCCCCCCTTTCTGGAAATCTTGCATCTGACCATGTTGTCTTATCTTTACTACGAGCATACTCGTATATCCTGTTTAACAATGCTATTGTAAGCATGATCTTGGTCTGTTTCCAGAGCTCCTGTGGTTTTCAACAGTACCCAAGCATTTAGTTTGTTAATATTGCTTTGAGAATATCTGTCTCTAGTGCTATTTCTACCTCGTTATATAGTGTTCTTGCATATCAAGTTATGCATATAAAACTTCATATTGCAAGATGTGATTTATGTGAGATTGTATGTTGCCATGCCATCAGCATTTACACAAGCATTTTCGTGTACATTTTCTATCAATATAATATTGCTTGAAATGTGTAATTGTGGATGAAAATTTGCATTTTTATTTCGAGCAAACTGCTGAAACAAAATCAAAATATTGTCAAAGCAGTTTACTTGGATTGTATGTGTCACATGTATGACTGCCATAACTACCGTAAACACCCTAAGTCTTGGGACACCCTTAACATTGATACAACAAACCAGTGTAGATGCATATCAGCCAGAGCAGTAGTGCTATCTGATCAGGATCTTCAATGGTTGCTTTTAAATTCGTTGGATAATTTTGACCATTAAGAAAACAGCTTGACCCTTTCCCTCATATATATACATTTTTTGCTTGGGTGAACAGTGTAGATCCAGATCAGCCTGCACATCCGTACCATCTGAACAGGACGTACACTGTTTGCTTTTTGATTTGTATGGTTATTTCTGACAAAATTCAACCAGTGCAGATCCTGATCGGATGGCATGAATTTGCAGGCTGATCTGGATCTATAAAAATGTGTATATATGGAGTAAAGGGTAAAAGCCAGATTACAAGGCACAAATAAGCAACCTGAACTGGTTATACATTTACTATACCCTGGTTGCCCATGTGATTAACAATTATAAAAAGTGTATTCAAAGAGTAAATGGTACATGTCGAAAGTTACACATAATAGTTGGATGACTTCTGTTATTTGTGTTAAAAATGACTTCCAATATTTATAAACCATTCATAAAGCTACACAAAGAACAGCAACTCATAGTTTCATTTTTGTATGATATTTAAATAAGTTACTCCCCTTTACTAATTTTTACGTTTTATTGCATACAACAATGTAATAGCTCCAATATTTATAATTCCTGATTGTGTGTTGTCCTGATAGGGATTTATGGATTCATTTCTGGTCCAGGTATTAATTTTGCGGTGTTACAGATAAAGCATGTTTTATGGTTTATGTACCAACTTGACCACATACATGTGCCACATTTCATATGGGGCACGCCACGGGAAAAGGTACCTTTGGTCATTTTTAGTGAAATTTTAGTTTTTACTAAATTTAGGAAGAAATTACTACTATAAATCAATTTTTTGTAACTAAATTGTGATTTTGTTACATATTTTGACAGTAAAATGGTATTTTTCACCGCGAAATGCATAATAAGTAATGTCGTCTGCACAAATTTATGACGTCATTTCTAAGATTGACGTCAACTGTCCTTTTCCCGTGACGCGCCCCATACCATATCAAGAAATCATAGAACTATATATAACATTATACTTTGTGCCATCATCACCATCTGAAACAAGATAGTAAAATATTTTGTTTCTGTTTTTTTGTGTTTATGAAACAGTTAAATGTTTTTAATGTTTATAAAACAGTTAATGGTGACTATGAAACAATTAATGGTTTTTTATGTCTATAAAAAAGTTTATGGTGGTTTATGTCTATAGAACAGTTTATGGTGTTTTATGTCTATAAAACCGAGATTGGTGTCTTTACATGTACATGTAGAACAGTAAATTGTTTCTATTAAACAGTTAATTGTATTCCTGAACTGTCTATAAAACAGTTATTGTCTATAGAACAGTTAATGGCGTCTACAAAAACAGTTTGTCTATAGAACAGTTAATGACATCTACACGACATTTGGTGGTGTTGTAGGTCTATAAAACAGTAAATTATGTTGCATGTCTGTAAAAAAGTTGTTTTGATAAAACAGTTAATAGTGTATATGTCTATAAAACAGTTAAATGTCTGTAAAACAGTTAATGGTGTCAATAAACATTTAATTGCATCTACAAAACATTTTGATTATGGTTTTTATGTCTATAAAATATTTTATGGTGTCTATAAATCAGTGAATGGTGTTTTATGACTATAAAGCAGTTATTGGTGTCTATAAACCAGCTAAACATGTCTATGATACTGTTAATGATGTTTGGTGTCTATTTAACAGTTAATGTTGTTTTATGTCTATAAAAAAGTTAATGGTGGATATTAAACAGCTATTTCTGTCTTTGAAACACTCAACAGCTTGTATTGAGAATAAAGTCTATAATGATTTTTCTAGTGTCAGTTCTTTTTTTTTAATTTTGTTGATTATAGTATTACACAAACCACAAGAGAACATCGGGGCCAATACCATTGATTTTGCACGTAATAAAATTTTATGCGTCAGACATTAAAATTTCATGGGACGGCCTGAATTTTACCTTTGTATTGCACATAAATATGAACAGATACTCCACGATTAACATGCATGCGTTCTGTTGATCCTAATTTCATTTACTCCCTTCACCTTAAAAGTTGCCAAAAAGTGAAAGCTGTTTTATTTTTGTTGTGAAAAAAAATCGACGTTAGTCTTTAATGGCATATTTTAACTTGTGCAGCCCGTTTCGAATTTCAATACTGCCAATTCCAAAGGACTTTCACTATTGAAAGTATGATAATTTCGCTTTATTCCTACCGTCAACTCTTCACGCTAATACTAAAATATTGATCATAATCGATATCATATAGTATAAATATTATTGATGATGTTAAAACTATTATGCGAACATTTGAAAAGAATTCTGTAAACTTTGGTTGCGTTTTTGTACGGAGAGCTCACGGATCATTAAAATGACGTTACTCTTTTATCAATTTGTTCTTTAGATTGAAAAGTGAACATTACGGAAATAAACACGCAGTGGCAGATCTAGACAACGCGGCAGACGATAACAACAGTTTTTTTAGCCATCTCAAGGGAAGACGTGTATTCGGAGATATTTTGGCATGTTGCTTTTTTCGGCCGATGTATCAGTTACATGGTCTTATTCTTTCCTTCTACTTATTATTATTATTAATTATTATTATTATTATTATTATTATTATTATTATTATTAGCAGATTTTATAACACATTTTGACAAAATTATTTTTACACAAATAATAAATTGCAATCGAGTTCCACGACATTAAGAACCCACGAAAATGTTGACTTACGGAAAACACGAAACTTTATTCCCGCAAATATAAGTGCCTTCTCTAAATTTGTAATACTACGTCCGCCCCTGCACATGTCACCTCTGATTACGCTTATTTTTGGCCTTTTTTGTCGCCATTATAAAGACATCAGTCAAATTAGTTCAGTGTGACCTCTAGTGAAAGCAGTTAACACCCATGTGCCACGTTTTCAACCACGGTTACTTTGAACAAAAAAATTCCAATTTAATTTTGAACTTTCAATAAAACATATAGCTGTAATATACCTTATGACACATCTGAACGAGTGCAAAGATTTTCAAAAAGACTTTAGAAGTACTTCAGTGTTAATTTATGGGCACCTGGCAATGTGGTTATCTCCGTAAATAGTGTATATTAGAGTATTTTAAAGTGATTCAATCATAATCGAAACTAGTGGTTTTCATTCAATTTCACGTAGAAGAATTGCTGCGCGAAAGCTTAAACATACAGCATTTTGCGGTATTAAATCCGCACCATTCAGCATTACTTATTGACACAATAAACCACCATGACTCGCGCTTTTGGATCGCGTTTTTATTGCCCGAGCGAAATGTAAAGAAAAAAACATGCGCCAAACAAAAAAATAATTGCGCTCTGACAGGTTTTCTGATCGATCCTTCACTTTTTCACTTCTAAAGTTTGTCTAACAAATTAAAAAATAAATGCACTTTTTAACAGTCTCTTCGAATGTTCAACCTCGGAGCAGTTTGCATTAAAATTATTTATTAAAAATAATAGCAAACGCGTACAAGAAAAATAAAGTGCAATATTTATGTTATGCATGGTGATACCAGTTGACAGCATTTGCCCCGTTTCCGCTTTAGGGGAAATCAGATGATGCTTACTGACTTTTCTAGGTACAAACCGGCTCTTCCCGAGCACGAGTACCCTCACATGTACATGTATCAAGTTGTCCTTTTTAGACTGTGACGCAGTAGGCGACCGAGAGTTGTGGACGCGTTGATGTTGAGACATTCTTATGAGAATAATACAAGTGCGCGAATTTATGCACGCGCGAAAGATTTACTTTAGATTGCGGTTGAATACGTCACAATTTCAAACCCAGTCATTGATTATTTCATCGCGACATCGGGCATCTCCGT
>JAZAYU010001118.1:37256-84959 GCA_038501625.1 Corbicula japonica | reverse complement strand
GGTATGGGGTATACAAACACTGGAATGCAAATATTGATGACTGATAAATTGGAAATTCCAAATCTATCATCATTACATGTTTGAATTTTTATGAATATTTAATGTCATTAATTTATCTCAACATACTTTGTTTCTTTAGAGAAAAAGGTGGATGTAATGTATCTGATTCAATAAAAATGAAACTGACAATTGATGATTAACTCCGCCTTCTATACATTACCTCTATAATGCCATAAAATAGTTAATTCCAAGACAATACTTTTCACAACCTCTCTTGACTTAAGCCTGTCTCACACAGAACACACGGGTTATACGGTTGGCTACCCGTGTAAACCGTACATATACCGAACCAACCGTGGCCTTATCCGAGTTACACTCGAGCCATTCGAGTGTATCCGTGAAAGCCGTGTATGATTTTTAAAAACTTTTAAAAAACTGACACGGGTGCCATGTCCGTGTATGATCGTATAAGCGATCGTACAAGACGTGAGAGACCGTGTGAGACCGTACGAGACCGTATATACACCCGCACATGAAGACCACTCCACGAGTGAGCTCAACCGTGTCAATATCGTATATCAATCGTATCGAACAAAAGTCGGTGGGACCTTATGTAAACCCTGTATATGTCCAGTTAATCGAGTAAAAGTCGTGTTTAATCGTACTAGGCCGTAACAGACCGTACTAGGCCGTACTTGGAACTGTACAACAATCGTTTGCAAATCGTGTTCAAACCGTGGCAAACCTTGCTTGATCGAGTATATCCGTGCTTTGTTCGTACATACTCGTGCTACATTCGCGTCTAAATCGTACTAACTCATCCCCAGGTACGGTTGGAGCTCAATACTCGTACCAGTCAACCCGTGTATAACCGAGTATACCGTATTGGAACCGTATGCCCAACCGTGTTCTGTGTGAGACAGGCTTAAGCGAAGAAACGAAACTAGCAAAATTACATTATGTCGTAAACATATCAATGTATGGCTAATTAGAACTATAGATGAGTGTTTTAGTAACGAATCAAGGACGTTGTTCTATTTTACCGGTTTAAGGCAACCATGACAGAAATAATTATGTTTTCCTTCTAATAGGCGATGTGTACAATTGTTGGCGGGAAAATAGTGGAAATAGAAACAGCAGAAGAAAACGCTTACTTAGCAGCAGAAGCAAAGTTGTTAAAACGTATGTATAAAAAAAAAACATTTTTACTGGCTTCCAGCTTTTTAACTTTTGCCTCTGGCGTTCTTTGTGATATGCAGAATTTATATTATCAGATCCCCTTTAAAACTTCTATTCTGTTAATTTCCGCACATTGTTTTTCTCGTTTAGGGCAAACTGATTCTTTTATCAGGGGACCATACTCCACTGAACATAGAATGGTATTAATCTGAAAATACCGCGATGAAGGTTCCATGTTCACCGCCATGTACATACCATCATTTGGAATGGATTCTAAATTGAACTGTTCACTTGTAAAAATATCGAGTTGCGCTAAACCCCGTGACTATGCGGCGTGGTCAGTAACATACTTTGACATTACTTCCCACGATATAGGCTCAATCCAACCGAGGCTGCAATAGTTTCATATTTGTCGTGTTCAGTGGCTTTTAAGGTCCCTTGTTTGAATTGTGAAATTTAGTGAATCGTGTGTATGCAGAAATCTTCTGTACGGCTCTCGTTAAAACATAAGGTATTTCCTACATACCTGCGGGGTTCTGTTATTTTAATACAAACCAGAGAACCAAAATAAATAGATAGTAATAAAATATCGAATATAAAAGACAACCCAACTAAGTAACCTACATGAGAACCTGTAGGGTTCCACCTTGGAACGGTCAGAGGTATAACATAATTGCCACAGGAAGTATGAACTGTGCTATTAATTTTTATCAAATACCGGGTAATAGTAAATATATGCTTTTGTTTTATTTGAAGACTGGTTTTGGATTGGCCTCACCGACGTACAAGAAGAGAATACATGGATTTGGGTCAACAGCCATACTAAGCTGGGACCTGGTTCGTATTCTAACTGGTATCCAAACGAGCCAAATAATTCAAATGATGATGAGAATTGTGTCACTCTGGACGGAAACACTGGCATGTGGAATGATGGAGAATGCGCCGTCAGGGGTCACTATATCTGTGAGGTCGAAAACGAGTATGAAACACTTTATAGCTTTAACATAAAACTTCATTGAGGTTATTCAAGATTATTTATTAAATGTATTTGTCTTTTTCACTATGCATATAGCCTTGAATGAGAAAGTAAAGGAGAGCCTCACATTTTTACATATTTTGGCACCATATCGTTTTTTTTTTTGACTGCAAAATGCGTAAAGATTTAATAAGTCGTCTGCTCGAATTTATGTCGTTATTGTAAGAATTGATAATAAGTGTCCGACAGTGCCTTTTCCCCTGAACGCGCCCCATATTGTGTTGTAAATTGGTATCGTTTTCAATATCAGTATTGCATTTTTACCTTTCAGGGGACCAGAAGTGGTTGGCTAGAAAAGAAAGAAGACAATATTATTCGTCTAGCGTGTCCAATTTTTGTAAATCTTTATATTACTGAAGCAAAATTTTAATAGAAAATATATTTGACATTGTAAGCATTCTTTCAAAATCTGTTACTGAAGTGGGAGAATTTCGATGAAATAAACAGTTCGAGATACCTTTTGAATGGAATATTATCTATATACAAATATTTACTATAAATACTGAATAGAAAATATTTCCGGTGATGATATTTTTTAAAACCTAGGACATATATGTTAGCCCAAAGTCTATAGCAATGTTTTTGAATAAATAAATGTTGTTCAAAATTTAAAAATTGTCAACGCATTGGTGGCTTTATGGCAAAACTAGGTCAAAAGCCAGCTTAGACTGCTGCACCGTCAAACAAAGCCTATCCACACAGCCAAACATTTGTTCAAAACTAGGTCAAAAGCCAGCTTAGACGGCTGCACCGACAAACACAGCCTACCCACACAGACAAACATTGGTTCAAAACTAGGTCAAAAGCCAGCTTAGACTGCTGCACCGGCAAACACATCCTATCCACACAGACAAACATTGGTTTAAAACTAGGACAAAGCCAGCTTAGAGTGCTGCACCGACAAAAAAAGCCTATCCACACAGCCAAACATTGGTTCAAAACTAGGACAAAACCAGCTTAGAGTGCTGCACCGACAAACAAAGCCCACATGTACCCACACAGACAAACATGGGTTCAAAACTAGGTCAAAAGCCAGCTTAGACTGCTGCACCGACAATCAAAGCCTATCCACACAGCCAAACATTGGTTCAAAACTAGGTCAAAAGCCAGCTTAGACTGCTGCACCGACAAACACAGCATATCCACACAGACAAACAATGGTTCAAACCTAGGACAAAGCCAGCTTAGAATGCTGCACCGACAAACAAAGCCTCCCCACACAGACATTGGTTCAAAACTATGTCAAAAGCCAGCTTAGACTGCTGCACCGACAAACACAGCCTATGCACACAGCCAAACATTGGTTCAAAACTAGGTCAAAAACCAGCTTAGAAGGCTGCACCGACAAACACGGCCTACCCACACAGACAACATTGGTTAAATACTAGGTCAAAAGCAAGCTTAGACTGGTGCACCGACAAACACAGCCTATCCACACAGCCAAACATTGGTTCAAAACTAGGACAAAGCCAGCATAGAGTGCTGCACCGACAAAAAAAGCCTATCCACACAGCCAAACATTGGTTCAAAACTAGGACAAAGCCAGCTTAGAGTGTGCTGCACCGACAAACAAAGCCCACATGTACCCACACAGACAAACATTGGTTCAAAACTAGGTCAAAAGCCAGCTTAGAGTGCTGCACCGACAAACAAAGGCCACATGTACCCACACAGCCAAACATTGGTTCAAAACTAGGTCAAAGGCCAGCTTAGAGTGCTGCACCCACAAACACAACCTTTCCACACAGCCAAACATTGGTTCAAAACTAGGACAAAGCCAGCTTAGAGTGCTGCACCGACAAACAAAGCCTATCCACACAGACAAACATTGGTTCAAAACTAGGACAAAGCCAGCTTAGACTGCTGCACCGACAAACAAAGCCCACATGTACCCACACAGACAAACATTTGTTCAAAACTAGGTCAAGCCAACTTAGACTGCCGCACCGACAAACAAAGCCTATCCACACAGACAAACATTGGTTCAAAACTAGGTCAAAAGCCAGCTTAGACTGCCGCACCGACAAACACAGCCTATCCACACAGACAATCATGGGTTCAAAACTAGGACAAAGCCAGCTTAGACTGCTGCACCGACAACAAAGCCCACACGTACCCACACAGCCAAACATTGGTTCAAAACTAGGTCAAAAGCCAGCTTAGAGTGCTGCACCGACAAACACAGCCTATCCACACAGCCAAACATTGGTTCAAAACTAGGTCAAAAGCCAGCTTAGAGTGCTGCAACGACAAACGCAGCCCCTCCACACAACCAAACATGAAGCATGAAGCATGAAACAGAAAGCACGAGTTCATAACATGATAAATCTATGCAATATATTCTCTATTTTATTGAGGAACTACCCGAAATTCAATTAATATTGCATGACCCTTAGCTCGGCCAGTCATTCTTTGACTATTAAGTAGTGAATACATATGACGAAGAAAAATGGAATAGCCTATTATTGGTCACATTATAAGCCCCAATTACTTTGTAAAAACATTCATAAGAATACTACATGTAGTTTCTTTTGAGTAACTAGATTTAATCTGCTCTGTTCGATATCGAGCTCTTTACCATAACCAATATGTATTTTTGTCAACACCATCTGCTGTATGAATCATCAAGTGTACCATCATCACGAAACGAATGTGTTAATTTGTTTTAGAAGGTGAGGTTTGTCCAATAATTGTCTAAAACTTATTTAGTATGACAAATGATTCTCACCGATGTTGGATAAAACTTAAGCGGATACAATGATACCCTTGCTTAAAAGTTTCCGAATTCGCCTAACGTTATTTTTAAGATTATTTTTATACTCTCTTAACAACTTATATTGTCTTAACAACAACCGATTTTATGTAATACTTTGCTGACCCCTTTTATTACGTTTTTTATATTCTGTCGAACGTCCTTAGATTTACCTATAAGTAAGTTTACTGTACATAAATTCAAATCGAAATCCCGACGCAAACGCACAATTTTATTTCAATCTCTAAGAGTTTAGTCTACAGTTGTGGAGAAGCGATCCATGTCACATCAGAGGAATGTACGATTGTATTCGACCATGTGGCGACCGTAATAATAGCGACGTTTGTAGTCACATGTGAGACATCAACACGGATGCGAAGATTAGTGTCCTCGTTTAAACGTCCATAATTGCAAAATAAACTGCAACGAGTGGTGGCTTAGAAAACGGTGGTGAAAAGTAGATATCTTGGTTTTTCATTGCATTGGCCTTGTGCACACTCTTCATGGTGAAATCTCAGCCGTCCAGTTCTACCTATAGTGATAAAACAAAGTATCTTTGATTTGTCTTCAAGTTGGTCATCGGAAGTAAGTTATATGTACAAACATTTTACATTTTAAACCGCCACAAACAACGCTGTGCTATTAAAATACATGCTTACATCTTTCCAGCTTTTCAGCGTTCAACGCGGCACGCAAATCTGAAAGCAGAAATGAAAAACAAATGTCGTTTTTAATGTTAGTTTGAAAAATGCTTACGAAAATGTAGATACATTTTATTAAACACAGAAATGCTCATCATTGCTAATTTCACATGATTATCGGTATGTAAGTGTTTCAATAGTTATTTGATGGTGTTCATTTGGTTATGGAAACAATTGGCTTGTTTAAAGTGTGTGAAGTCCGACCGCTTACTTTAAATACTACATACTTAAAACAATCCAAATGTTTTCATACGCAGATGGGCACAATCAAATATCGAATCAATTCGTGTGTTTACACTTATAAATATTTCCTTTTTACTGAAAGTTTGATAAGTATTCGCGGTAAATTGCGGCTTTTTGAATGGCTGCAAGAACAGCCGCGTTGACGACAAATCGAAACAAAATATTGTGCAAAAAAGCGGCTTTTACTGAAGCCATGCCTCTTAAAGTAATACGTCACACTGTGTACGATTGGTATTTATGATTCGTAAACCCCCTGTCACAATAGGGCCGCGTTCTTACGATGATCTCGTCAAATATTCTAATCACATGTAGTTATATTTCATAATAAGCCATCATGGCCCATGAAAAAATAACCGTAAAACGTGACATCAAACTTTCAAAATATACAGCTTACGACAACAAGGTCTTGAAAAAAAAGCCAAAATCGTTAGGTCAATGTTAGGCAAATTAACCGGAGGCGATACAAGTGTTTATCAAAACACCCATCTAATTATAGATTCCCCCACCCAACCCATCTATTCAAAAAAAGCCTAACCTGCGATTTCTTGGATATGCGTAGCTTGTAGCTGCGCTTCACTTGCTTGCAGATGCGCGACAGTTGTTTGTAGCTGCGCTTCACTTGCTTGCAGATGCGCTACAGTAGTTTGTAGCTGGGCTTTGCTGTCTTGTTTGTAGATGTGCTACAGTTAAGTTCAATTCACCGATCTTCGATTCGAGCTGCTGAATAAGATTAGCAAAATAAGCTGGATCGTTAAGTAAAAGACGTTTTTCGATTTCGTTGCCTGAAACAGTATGGCCGAGCAAAATTGCCAATATTGGAAAGAGTAACTTACGAACAATACTCGCCATGTCTCCTAAAACGTCGAATAATTGTTATAAAGTTGTCACGAAAATTTGACATGATAGAGAAGAAATTCAGAACAAACATGTACAGATAGATAAATATTTAAACTGGCATATACATGTATTCAATTCCAAAAGAAAGTGTGCAATTTGTTTTCGGTGATTTTTTTCATTCACTTCTTTTATTAATGCCTAAATATTTGGTATTGAGATTAGATCTAGATAGTTTTACTTTAGAATTTTAATGACCTTTTCACAGGTTTTTATACCAGATTTAGAAAAGGTTATAAGAACATTTTTAAAGATCTTGCTTGCAAATCATGTGGCAGGGTAGAGGTTGGTCCAATGGTCATTATATGTCACAATTTTAGAAGTCTGTGGCAAATGTCGTGATGTTTCATATAAAATCTAGCAAGTGGATGGTTAAAAGTTATGTGGTTTCTTATTTTGCATATAAGTCCCATGTTACGATAACAAGATTTAAAAAGGTCAATGTCAGGATTCTTCACATGTTTTATTTCGATCTGTAAGAGTTAATCTACAATTGCGGACAAGCGATCCATGTCACAACAGAGGAATGTACGACAGTATCCCACCACGTGCCGACCGTGATCATAGCGAAGTGTGTGGACACGTGTGTGACATTAATATTGATGCGTAGATTATGAGCCTCGTCCACATCCAGAGTTGAAAAGGAAACCGCAACGAGTGGTGGCTTAGAAAACGGTGGTGAAAAGTAGATATCTTGGTTTTCATTGCATTGGCCTTGTGCACACTCTTCATGGTGAAAAGCCAAAGTTCCAGTTCTACCTAAATTGATAAACGACAAAGTTCTTTGTTGAGTCTTAAAGTTGGCCAGAGGAAGTTTGTTTTAACTTTACAAACGAAAAATAAAAAGCACATTTATAAAGCTTAAGTCTATTAGTTGTATGAATGAAAGGAGCCTCACGCAAACCTTATTTTTTTATTTTAAGAGCAAAACATACTTAATTTGAGAAACAGTCCATTTCATACTTGATGTCCAATCCTTGTGATATTGACCTTTGATGCATAATCATTGTTCTTGGAACAACAATTAGTCTCGAGTTAAACAAATGTGTGGAGTGTAGTTGTTATCTCTTGAGGGATTGCTATTTTTGTTAATCACCAAAAGGTAACTGTGAAAGTCTGGGTAATGGTTGTTGTATTATATGCTAATAAAGAAACACTACTCACATTCAACTATATTTTTGATAACAAGAATATCTGAATTTACAGGGCTATTGCCAAACAAGTCTACTTACATCTTCGTATACTTACATCTTTCCTGCTTTTCAGTGTACAGCGCGGCATGTAAATCTGAAAGCAAAATAGCAAAACAAGTCGCCTCTGATTTTTTTTAAAAATATTAACTTTTTTCGAAACTTTATATAAATATTTTCAACACAAATAGTTATCGGGGTAACTTAAATGTGTTAGTAGTGGTTAAATAGTGTTTAGTTACATAGTTCATCGAAGATGTTTGTTGTGTCCCTCTTCTTTTGATGCGATTACGGACATGTAGGCAAAAGAATATAGTACATGATGTACTGCATCTTACTCATATTTACTTTACTTTTTCACTGATTTCAATTAAAATATCTTTATATAATGTAAATGTTCGTTATAATAAATATTACTCACATCCGATTGAATATTATGATCAGACATAATTGCAAAACATACCATAGTATAAACAATAATGTCTTTAACAAGAGCCAGTCGGAAACGACTGCACGCTCGACTATTCGAAAACTTTAAGTCAGAATTATTAAGCACATTGTAACTGGGCTTCATTTAAACTGGGGAGTGATTCAGGAGTTTATGACACCACCAACAAACACACATGAACAAAAGTTTCTTAATCCAAGTTAGGAAATCAATAAATTACACTTAATTTATTCTTGTAGATTTTTTTAGGGTTTACACAACCCAGCCCATAAACCCCTGATCCCACACCCATCAACCCACTATCTTTGCCCACCTATAGTGGTGTGGCGTGGTGAAGTACAGTATAGTATGCTGGTTGCTGTTGTTGGTGGTGGTGTTGTTGTTGGTGGTGGTGGTGTTGTTGTGGGTGTTGTTGTTGGTGGTGGTGTTGTTGGTGTTGGCATTGTTGGTGTTGTTGTTGTTGGTGGTGGTAGTGTTGTTGCTGGTGGTGGTGGTGGTGGTGTTGGTTGTTGGTGTTGTTGTTGTTGCTGTTGTTGGTGGTGGTGTTGATGTTGTTGTTGGTGTTGATGTTGTTGGTGTTGTTGTTGGTGGTGGTGTTGGTGTTGCTGGTGGTGGTGGTGTTGTTGTTGGTGCTGGTGTTGGTGGTGTTGATGTTGTTGTTGGTGTTGTTGTTAGTGGTGGTGGTGTTGTTGTTGTTGGTAGTGGTGTTGTTGTTGGTGGTGGTGGTGTTGTTGGTGGTGGTGATGATGTTGTTGTTGGTGGTGGTGTTGTTGTTGGTGTTGATGTTGTTGGTGTTGTTGTTGTTGTTGGTGGTGGTGGTGGTGGTGTTGTTGGTGGTGTTGGTGGTGGTGTTGCTGTTGTTGGTGTTGTTGTTGTTGTTGATGGTGTTGTTGTTGGTGGTGTTGTTGTTGGTGATGGTGGTGTAGTTGTTTGTGTTGGTGTTGTTTTTGTTGGAGGTTGTGTTGTTGTTGGTGGTGTTGTTATTAATGGTGGTGGTGTTGTTGTTGGTGGTGGTGTTGTTGGTGGTGGTGATGGTTTTGTTGTTGTTGTTAGTGGTGTTGTTGTTGGTGGTGGTGGTGGTGGTGGTGGTGTTTGTGTTTGTGTTGTTGTTGTTGGTGGTGGTGTTGATATTGTTGTTGGTGTTGTTGGTGGTGGTGGTGTTGGTGTTGTTGTTGGTGGTGGTGGTGTTGTTGTTAATGGTGGTGCTGTAGTTGTTGGTGGTTGTGGTGTTGGTGTTGTTAATGGTTGTGGTGTTGTTGTTGGTGGTGGTGTTGTTGGTGGTGGTGATGGTTTTTATACTCTCTTAACAACTTATATTGTCTTAACAACAACCGATTTTATGTAATACTTTGCTGACCCCTTTTATTACGTTTTTTATATTCTGTCGAACGTCCTTAGATTTACCTATAAGTAAGTTTACTGTACATAAATTCAAATCGAAATCCCGACGCAAACGCACAATTTTATTTCAATCTCTAAGAGTTTAGTCTACAGTTGTGGAGAAGCGATCCATGTCACATCAGAGGAATGTACGATTGTATTCGACCATGTGGCGACCGTAATAATAGCGACGTTTGTAGTCACATGTGAGACATCAACACGGATGCGAAGATTAGTGTCCTCGTTTAAACGTCCATAATTGCAAAATAAACTGCAACGAGTGGTGGCTTAGAAAACGGTGGTGAAAAGTAGATATCTTGGTTTTTCATTGCATTGGCCTTGTGCACACTCTTCATGGTGAAATCTCAGCCGTCCAGTTCTACCTATAGTGATAAAACAAAGTATCTTTGATTTGTCTTCAAGTTGGTCATCGGAAGTAAGTTATATGTACAAACATTTTACATTTTAAACCGCCACAAACAACGCTGTGCTATTAAAATACATGCTTACATCTTTCCAGCTTTTCAGCGTTCAACGCGGCACGCAAATCTGAAAGCAGAAATGAAAAACAAATGTCGTTTTTAATGTTAGTTTGAAAAATGCTTACGAAAATGTAGATACATTTTATTAAACACAGAAATGCTCATCATTGCTAATTTCACATGATTATCGGTATGTAAGTGTTTCAATAGTTATTTGATGGTGTTCATTTGGTTATGGAAACAATTGGCTTGTTTAAAGTGTGTGAAGTCCGACCGCTTACTTTAAATACTACATACTTAAAACAATCCAAATGTTTTCATACGCAGATGGGCACAATCAAATATCGAATCAATTCGTGTGTTTACACTTATAAATATTTCCTTTTTACTGAAAGTTTGATAAGTATTCGCGGTAAATTGCGGCTTTTTGAATGGCTGCAAGAACAGCCGCGTTGACGACAAATCGAAACAAAATATTGTGCAAAAAAGCGGCTTTTACTGAAGCCATGCCTCTTAAAGTAATACGTCACACTGTGTACGATTGGTATTTATGATTCGTAAACCCCCTGTCACAATAGGGCCGCGTTCTTACGATGATCTCGTCAAATATTCTAATCACATGTAGTTATATTTCATAATAAGCCATCATGGCCCATGAAAAAATAACCGTAAAACGTGACATCAAACTTTCAAAATATACAGCTTACGACAACAAGGTCTTGAAAAAAAAGCCAAAATCGTTAGGTCAATGTTAGGCAAATTAACCGGAGGCGATACAAGTGTTTATCAAAACACCCATCTAATTATAGATTCCCCCACCCAACCCATCTATTCAAAAAAAGCCTAACCTGCGATTTCTTGGATATGCGTAGCTTGTAGCTGCGCTTCACTTGCTTGCAGATGCGCGACAGTTGTTTGTAGCTGCGCTTCACTTGCTTGCAGATGCGCTACAGTAGTTTGTAGCTGGGCTTTGCTGTCTTGTTTGTAGATGTGCTACAGTTAAGTTCAATTCACCGATCTTCGATTCGAGCTGCTGAATAAGATTAGCAAAATAAGCTGGATCGTTAAGTAAAAGACGTTTTTCGATTTCGTTGCCTGAAACAGTATGGCCGAGCAAAATTGCCAATATTGGAAAGAGTAACTTACGAACAATACTCGCCATGTCTCCTAAAACGTCGAATAATTGTTATAAAGTTGTCACGAAAATTTGACATGATAGAGAAGAAATTCAGAACAAACATGTACAGATAGATAAATATTTAAACTGGCATATACATGTATTCAATTCCAAAAGAAAGTGTGCAATTTGTTTTCGGTGATTTTTTTCATTCACTTCTTTTATTAATGCCTAAATATTTGGTATTGAGATTAGATCTAGATAGTTTTACTTTAGAATTTTAATGACCTTTTCACAGGTTTTTATACCAGATTTAGAAAAGGTTATAAGAACATTTTTAAAGATCTTGCTTGCAAATCATGTGGCAGGGTAGAGGTTGGTCCAATGGTCATTATATGTCACAATTTTAGAAGTCTGTGGCAAATGTCGTGATGTTTCATATAAAATCTAGCAAGTGGATGGTTAAAAGTTATGTGGTTTCTTATTTTGCATATAAGTCCCATGTTACGATAACAAGATTTAAAAAGGTCAATGTCAGGATTCTTCACATGTTTTATTTCGATCTGTAAGAGTTAATCTACAATTGCGGACAAGCGATCCATGTCACAACAGAGGAATGTACGACAGTATCCCACCACGTGCCGACCGTGATCATAGCGAAGTGTGTGGACACGTGTGTGACATTAATATTGATGCGTAGATTATGAGCCTCGTCCACATCCAGAGTTGAAAAGGAAACCGCAACGAGTGGTGGCTTAGAAAACGGTGGTGAAAAGTAGATATCTTGGTTTTCATTGCATTGGCCTTGTGCACACTCTTCATGGTGAAAAGCCAAAGTTCCAGTTCTACCTAAATTGATAAACGACAAAGTTCTTTGTTGAGTCTTAAAGTTGGCCAGAGGAAGTTTGTTTTAACTTTACAAACGAAAAATAAAAAGCACATTTATAAAGCTTAAGTCTATTAGTTGTATGAATGAAAGGAGCCTCACGCAAACCTTATTTTTTTATTTTAAGAGCAAAACATACTTAATTTGAGAAACAGTCCATTTCATACTTGATGTCCAATCCTTGTGATATTGACCTTTGATGCATAATCATTGTTCTTGGAACAACAATTAGTCTCGAGTTAAACAAATGTGTGGAGTGTAGTTGTTATCTCTTGAGGGATTGCTATTTTTGTTAATCACCAAAAGGTAACTGTGAAAGTCTGGGTAATGGTTGTTGTATTATATGCTAATAAAGAAACACTACTCACATTCAACTATATTTTTGATAACAAGAATATCTGAATTTACAGGGCTATTGCCAAACAAGTCTACTTACATCTTCGTATACTTACATCTTTCCTGCTTTTCAGTGTACAGCGCGGCATGTAAATCTGAAAGCAAAATAGCAAAACAAGTCGCCTCTGATTTTTTTTAAAAATATTAACTTTTTTCGAAACTTTATATAAATATTTTCAACACAAATAGTTATCGGGGTAACTTAAATGTGTTAGTAGTGGTTAAATAGTGTTTAGTTACATAGTTCATCGAAGATGTTTGTTGTGTCCCTCTTCTTTTGATGCGATTACGGACATGTAGGCAAAAGAATATAGTACATGATGTACTGCATCTTACTCATATTTACTTTACTTTTTCACTGATTTCAATTAAAATATCTTTATATAATGTAAATGTTCGTTATAATAAATATTACTCACATCCGATTGAATAATATGATCAGACATAATTGCAAAACATACCATAGTATAAACAATAATGTCTTTAACAAGAGCCAGTCGGAAACGACTGCACGCTCGACTATTCGAAAACTTTAAGTCAGAATTATTAAGCACATTGTAACTGGGCTTCATTTAAACTGGGGAGTGATTCAGGAGTTTATGACACCACCAACAAACACACATGAACAAAAGTTTCTTAATCCAAGTTAGGAAATCAATAAATTACACTTAATTTATTCTTGTAGATTTTTTTAGGGTTTACACAACCCAGCCCATAAACCCCTGATCCCACACCCATCAACCCACTATCTTTGCCCACCTATAGTGGTGTGGCGTGGTGAAGTACAGTATAGTATGCTGGTTGCTGTTGTTGGTGGTGGTGTTGTTGTTGGTGGTGGTGGTGTTGTTGCTGTTGTGGGTGTTGTTGTTGGTGGTGGTGTTGTTGGTGTTGGCATTGTTGGTGTTGTTGTTGGTGGTGGTGGTAGTGTTGTTGCTGGTGGTGGTGGTGGTGGTGTTGGTTGTTGGTGTTGTTGTTGTTGCTGTTGTTGGTGGTGGTGTTGATGTTGTTGTTGGTGTTGATGTTGTTGGTGTTGTTGTTGGTGGTGGTGTTGGTGTTGCTGGTGGTGGTGGTGTTGTTGTTGGTGCTGGTGTTGGTGGTGTTGATGTTGTTGTTGGTGTTGTTGTTAGTGGTGGTGGTGTTGTTGTTGTTGGTAGTGGTGTTGTTGTTGTTGGTGGTGGTGGTGTTGTTGGTGGTGGTGATGATGTTGTTGTTGGTGGTGGTGTTGTTGTTGGTGTTGATGTTGTTGGTGTTGTTGTTGTTGGTGGTGGTGGTGGTGGTGGTGTTGTTGGTGGTGTTGGTGGTGGTGTTGCTGTTGTTGGTGTTGTTGTTGTTGTTGTTGATGGTGTTGTTGTTGGTGGTGTTGTTGTTGGTGATGGTGGTGTAGTTGTTTGTGTTGGTGTTGTTTTTGTTGGAGGTTGTGTTGTTGTTGGTGGTGTTGTTATTAATGGTGGTGGTGTTGTTGTTGGTGGTGGTGTTGTTGGTGGTGGTGATGGTGTTGTTGTTGTTGTTAGTGGTGTTGTTGTTGTTGGTGGTGGTGGTGGTGGTGGTGTTTGTGTTTGTGTTGTTGTTGTTGGTGGTGGTGTTGATATTGTTGTTGGTGTTGTTGTTGGTGGTGGTGGTGGTGGTGTTGTTGTTGGTGGTGGTGGTGTTGTTGTTAATGGTGGTGCTGTAGTTGTTGGTGGTTGTGGTGTTGGTGTTGTTAATGGTTGTGGTGTTGTTGTTGGTGGTGGTGTTGTTGGTGGTGGTGATGGTGTTGTTCGTGGTGGTGGTGTTGTTGTAGTTAGTGGTGGTGGTGTTGTTGTTGTTGGTGTTGGTGGTGGTGTTGTTGTTGATGGTGGTTTTGTTGGTGTTGTTGTTGTTTGTGTTGGTGTTGTTGTAGTTGTTGTTGTTGGTGGTGTTGGTATGTGGAGGTGGTGGTGGTACAGTACAGTACAGTGGTATGGTATGGTATGGTATGGTATGGTATGGTATGGTATGGTATGGTATGGTATGGTATGGTATGGTATGGTATGGTATGGTATGGTATGGTATGGTATGGTATGGTATGGTATGGTATGGTATGGTATGGTATGGTATGGTATGGTATGGTATGGTATGGTATGGTATGGTATGGTATGGTATGGTATGGTATGGTATGGTATGGTATGGTATGGTATGGTATGGTATAGTATAGTATAGTATAGTATAGTATAGTATAGTATAGTATAGTATAGTATAGTATAGTATAGTATAGTATAGTATAGTATAGTATAGTCTATGCACCCACCCACCCCACAATTACTCAACACTTTCAACCAAAGTATGTTAAGGACATCTGTTTTACACCTTTTATATAGCATTACATATGAAAAACACTCTAACATTGAAACTTTAACAATTATGTATAAGTCTTAATTCTAATTTCAAGTGAAAAGGGGAAAAAATCAAATATAAAAAAGCAAGGATGAGTTATGGGCCTTTGAAAATAAACCCGATGTAAGATAAAATAAAGGTATACAAAGTTTTAAACCTTAATTTTTAAGTCTAAAAAGGGCAGTAATTTGAAAAAAATCAAAGAGTTATGGTTCTTGGCATACATAGTTAGGGTCATGATGGTGAATAAGTTTCAAAGCTATAGTACAAGAAGTATGAAAGTATCTAGCTTGCACGCAAACTTTAACCTGAAATTCTAAGTCGAAAAAGGGCCTTAATTTGATTAAAAATGAAAGAAAGAGTTATGGTTCTTGGCATTCATAGTCAGGGTCATGATGGTAAACAAGTGTCTTAAGTCTCAAAGCTATACGAGTAGTACAAGAAGTATGAAAGTAACTAGCTTGCACGCAAACTTTAACCTGAAATTCTAAATTGAAAAAAGGGCCATAATTTGATTAAAAATGAAAGAAAGAGTTATGGTTCTTGGTAGAAATAGTCAGGGTCATGATGGTAAACAAGTGTCTTAAGTTTCAAAGCTGTAGTACAAGAAGTATGAAAGTAACTAGCTTGCACGCAAACTTTAACCTGAAATTCTAAGTCGAAAAAGGGCCATAATTTGAACAAAATGGAAGTTAGAGTTATGGTTCTTGGCATACAAACTTCAAATATGATGATGAACAAGTGTTGAAAGTTTCAAAGCTGTAGTATAAGTAGTATGGAAGTTATGGGTTTGTACAGTAGCTTGCACGCAAACTTTAACCTGAAATTCTATGTCGAAAAAGGGGCATAATTTGATAAAAATGAAAGAAAGAGTTATGGATCTTGGCATACACACTTGGGATATGATGATGAACAAGTGTTGAAAGTTTCAAAGCTGTAGTATAATTAGTATTGAAGTTATTAGTTTGTATTGTAGCTTGCACGCAAACTTTAACCTGAAATTCTAAGTCGAAAAAGGGCCATAATTTGATCAAAATGAAAGTCAGAGTTATGGTTCTTGGTATACACACTCGGGACATGATGATGAACAAGTGTGCCAAGTTTTAAAGCTGTAGTATAAGTAGTATTGAAGTTATGAGTTTGTACAGTAGCTTGCACGCAAACTTTAACCTGAAATTCTAAGTCAAAAAAGGGCCATAATTTGATCAAAATGAAAGTTAGAGTTATGGTTCTTGGCATACACACTCGGGACATGATGACGAACAAGTGTGCCAAGTTTAAAAGCTGTAGCTATAGTAGTTTTTAAGATATAGGTAGGTTGCACGTAAACTTTAACCAAAGCGGGACGCCGACGCCGACGCCGACGCCCAAGTGAGTACAATAGCTCGACATATTCTTCGAATAGTCGAGCTAAAAATTAAACGAAAGCTGACATATTCAATAAAGTTTATAATGATCTCTAAACTGAAGAATGCACCGAACAAAAGTAAAAAATGATTAGTTTAGATTAGTTAAAATAATTTCAAAAATGTGTATTGAAAAACTTCAATTCCACAAGAGTATTATGCACAAGTGTACCTCTTACAAATTTAATCAATTTTATTCTTAACTGAGAACTGCTGCGCTAACTTTATAATATATCGTGATACTCAAATCAACGAGATTAAAACGAACGTGCTTATAAAACTTTGAGATGCCTGCCAATCATTAAGGCTTCCAGTTTTTGAGAATTTTGAAGGGTAATATTTCTGAGTTCAATATTTTCATAATAGATTTAAATTGGCACTTGCTTCTAAAGCTTCAAATAATGTAATGTTAAAGAGCCTAACTTTATTTTGAATTTACCTAAAGAGCTAATATTATAAACAATTCAACATATTCCCAGACTTCTTCATCAGAGAGTAATACTGTTACTGCAAACACTCTACATCAAATTGGACAATGTTTATGTCCCAAAGGTCACACTGACCTTGTCCTTTTATCTACTGATCTAAAAATAGTAATCGTGCACATACTATGACAAACCTTCGTACTTAACATGAGGGCCAAAGGTAAAATCGTTGTCTAGTTATTGGTCGGACAAAGCCTCTTTGTTGAAGGTAGATCGTTGACCTACTGAAGTCAAAATCTATAGGGGTCAATAACATGTGATGTAGTCTAGTTATCGGACAAGTTTTTTTGTGTAGAAGGTCACTGTGAACTTGAATTTTAACCTACTGACCACAAAATCAGTACGGGTAATCAAGATATGATGACAAAACTTTTTACTTAATTTGAGGACGGTAGGCCAAATTGTTGTCAGGTGTTATTGGTCTGACAAGGTTTTTGTAAGAAAGGTCACTGTGACCTTGACCTTTGACCCTCTGACCTCAGAATCAGTAGAGGTCATCAACATGTGATGAAAAACTCTCTACCAAATATAAGGTCGACCGTACGCTAAATCATCGTCTAGTTATTTGTTGAACAATATCTGGTTACAGATGGACCGGCAGATACATGCAATATACTCGTGCTTCTTCGAAGTACGGCATAATAAAAGGCAAGCTCAAAAGTTTCACTGAAATAAAGTCTGATAACGATGGTTCTAATGATAATAATACTTATGGACTTTATCGAGTCACCCTCTTTCTTACTGCGGATAATATTTATGTTAGATTTAGTAACTCTATTTATGAAATAAGTAATAGAAATTCATGAGTACTTTTATGCAGTCTTGTTGCTGATCTGCTTTTATACTGCTATAAAAGAGACGTCATGGTATCTCTTTCTATCGAACCCAATATGACATTATTACAGCAGTAAACAGCAACTCATTGGTATTTTTGTTTATGAATTGTTAAATATAAATAATAACTATTTATCCCCTAAAGTTCTTAAATAACTGTTCAATATAAGCTACCATTTTTGTTCTGGTGTCAATAACACAATAGATTCAATGCCAATACTTTGAAACTATATTTTCCTTTCAGAATAAAACGAACCTGCGATGGTAGCTTGTAGCTGTGCTTCATTAGCTTGTAGATGCGCCACATTACTTTGTAGCTGTGCTACGGTTAAGTTCAATTCACCGATCTTCGATTCAAGCCGCTGAACAACATAAGCAAAATAAGCTGGGTCGTCTAGTATCAGACGCTTTTCGGTCTCTTTGCCCGAAACAGTTTGTCCGAGAAAAATAACCAATATTGCAAACAGTAACTTAAGAACAATACTCGCCATGTCTCCTAGCGCGTCAGTTAATTGTAACAGTTATAAAGATAGGAAGGACAATTAGATAAGAAATTAAGAACAAAAGAGCAAAAAGAATATCATGAAAATTTCACTAAATCTGGTTCATGTGGTTTTTGAATAATGACTAACAATTGCACAAATGGTCCCGCTGTTAAATGATATTTTGTCAGTTAAAATTGTTCCTTTTTAGGATGAATCATAGATTTAAAGGCACTTTGAAATGCACCGAACACGACAAATGTTACAATACTGAGCCTTTTAATAGTTATTTGTGTCGCAAAATTTTTGCCTATTTTTTTCAGTCTGCTGCATAATAAATGAGGACTGTTCAATGAAATGATGTCATCTTAATGATTGACGCCAGCTTCCAAACCAGTGCCCAAGGTCGCCATTTCAGCCAATCAGATGCTTGAGATTTGAGACTGGTTTCCAAACTGGTTTATAACCTTCGACCCAGCTGTTCACTTCTTTGAAGCCCCTGAATGCACGGTAATTTTAAAGATATATGGGTGACACGACAATTCAACAAACGGAAACGTTCACTGTGCTCATGTTATAATGTTGTTTGTTCTAATGTTTATTATTACATTTTTATGCGACCATGTGGTGACAATTTTACAAACGATATTATATAATAATCATAGAAATTTATAGTGTTCATTTGGTAGAACATAATGGGAATCTATTTTAATATGGGCCGCATGGTCCGGGCCATTTCGAGCTGTAACGTCCGCCAGTCTGGGCCGAATGGTCTGGGTCGTATCGGCGATGGGCCCTAATGTCCGGCGGCCCTAAAGTCCTCAAATACAATCGCTGATTCGGAAGAAATGCGTCGATTCATACCGATCCTTTCGTGACATGCTTTGTTTAGTGTGCTAACACATACATAAAACACAGATCTGCTTGATCATGTTTTATTTCACTGTTAAACTGCGCATGTTCCTACTTCAGAAAATCACAAATAACCACTGAGTAAGAGTCAAAGTTTTAATACAGTGCGGATATGTGGTTTTTAGTACTAACTCTGTTGACATTTTGCGCGAAATCAGCAAGTGACAAGGTATTCGGATAACAAAGTCAGGTTAATCTGTTATTGAACAATGGCAACTAAAGAAACAGGAATACAGGTTAAATTCTTAGTAGCGGTTACTTATGTTTTCTACCAGACCCTACGTATCGCAAATTATGTTAGGCTCATATTTTGTCCTGGACCTTTTTATTTAATTAAAATGGCACATATGAAAGGTTTTGTTTTTGACCAGCTCCAGAATCCCCACAGAGCTCTGTTTGACACTGATGGCACCCGTTTATCAAGCCTTTAAAGTTGGGCTACTTAAGTAAACGCTTACGCTCAAAAATCTCATTATTCCCCTGGCTTTATCCAACTAAAATTAATCAGTTAATTGTGTCATTCAAAAAGGCAACATAAGTTGAATAATAATAATAATAATATCTTTATTTAAAGAAGGTTACTTTTTAGTACATTAAATTTACAAAATATAATGTCTTATTTGCAATAAGGCCTTCTATAACAACAAACAAATAAAACAAAACTAAAATAAAAACAACAACAACATACATTCATTCATGAAATATAAAAAAAAATGTTCATTTTAGTCATTTAAAACAAAATTAAATAAGTTGACAGACACCTGTAAACATATCAAAAGATGGGTTAAAAACAATAAGTAGAAAAAATACATCGATGATTATATTTAGTCACAATCTTGCAGTAGAAGATCATATGTTTTCAGTTGTGTCTTAAAAGCCATGATATTGCGAATGTGTTTTATATGTGATGGAACAGAATTCCAAATTTCCATAGCAAAGTAACTAAAGGTTCGTTTTAGAGAATTTGTGTTTGGTCTGTTATTTATAATATGATACCTTTGTATAGATGGAAGATTGTAACAGTCTGCAATTAGTAGAAAAAGATAAGATATTGTTAAGATATTTGGGTGCAAGATTGTTTAATGTTTTGTAAACCAATAGACAAACATGGTATTTACATCTGCTTTGAAATGATAACCATTTTAATTCTCTAAAGAGCTCAAATGTTGGTGTGCGTGTAGGTTTATTTAATATTATCCTAGCTGCTCGCTTTTGCAATCGCATTAATCTTGTTAAATTTGACTGACATGTTTTGCACCAAGTTATACATCCGTAATCAAATATGGGAACAATGTATGCATTATAAAATAATTGTTTCATTTCAGGAGTCAGATAAAAAGAAATTCGCTTTAGTAATGATAATTTTGAAACAATTTTAGAACAAGTCTTATCTATTTGGATATTCCATGTTAATGAACTATCAACATATACACCAAGAAGCTTCTGAACGGTAACATTTTGAATAGGTGTGTCGCCAAATGACAGTTCTAATTTGACATTACTATTAAGCTTTTGTTTGGACCCTAGTATCATACATGTTGTTTTTATGGGATTAATAACCATGTTATTTTGAGTGCACCAACGCTGGACCTTAATTATGTCCTGCTGTAAATTAGCTTGTATGCTAGAAATCTGTCTATCAGAATTATGAATAGTCGTGTCATCAGCATACATATCAGTAGTAGAAGAAGTTGACAAAGGAAGATCATTTACATACAATAAGAATAATAGAGGACCCAATATGGATCCTTGAGGAACACCAGACCGGACTGGAAGCATGTCTGACATATCACTACCATATTTCACTGACTGAAAACGGTTCGATAAATATGATTGGAAGAGCCTGATAGTAATGTTAGAAAACTGGTATAAACTTAACTTGTACATCAATATTTTATGATCAACAAGATCAAATGCTTTTTTAAGGTCTACAAAAAGTACACCTACCATTTTACCATTGTCAATATCATTTAACCAGGAATCAATAAGTCAAATTAATGAGGTTTGGCATGAATGCTGTTTACGAAAACCTGACTGGAACTCGTGAATAATATCAAATTTTTCAAAAAAGGCATGCATTTGATTAGCAATATGTCTTTCAAAAATCTTTGAAATAGTCGGCAAAATAGAAATTGGTCAATAATTATTAGGATCATCATGTGTTCCCCCTTTATGTAAAGGTATTACCCCAGCAACCTTAAGTTCGTCTGGAAACTCACCTGTTTCAATAGAGCTGTTGATTATAGAGGCTATTGCAGGTGTAAGACAGTCTCTGCATATTTTCAAAATCTTCGCGCTTATGCCATTTAATCCTGTTGATTTATTAACATCTAACCGATCTATTATCTTACATACCTCAAATGGTGTAATCGATTCAAGTGAAAAATAAAAGTTTTTCAGTTTATGTTGTAACTGCTGTTTTAATAGATCATAATTTTCCAGTTGCAATTCTCCTTTACTTACAATATTTGCAACATTTATAAAATGACTGTTTAAACTATTGAGAATATTATGTCTTCCTTGAACTTTTTCATCATTAACGGTAAGAGCATGAGGTATATTGAGACTTTCTTGATCTAAACCTGATACATTCTTGATATTTTTCCATAGATATTTTGAATCCCTTTTCTCCTCAATAGATTTATTAAAGAATTGTTTCTTGCTTTTCTTAATTATTGCTAAATACTTATTTCTCCATATATTATATTCAGTCCATTGTTTGTTTGCCTTAAATTTATCTCTTGTTTTTCGTGCTTCTGAAAACCAACCTGGCTGATGTAGTCTTTTTACTCTTTTTATTTTTGTAGGAGCAAACTTAGAGAGTAGTCTGTAAAGAGTGTCATATAAAATATTAAGTGACATATTAGGGTTGTTGAAACTTTCAATGACATCCAAATTGGAATTTAAAAACTCACTGCAAAAAAGGTTTGAATTGAAACAACTGAAATCTCGATAAATTATAGTTTTATGTTTGTCTACTTTCTCAACTCTATTTTTACTTATTCTGTTAAAAGCAACCGGATAGTGGTCACTAATGTTAATATTTGGAACTAATACTTCAGAGATGTTTTCAGGGTTCATGGTATAAATATGGTCAATTATTGTTTCCGATTTTGATGTTACTCTAGTAGGGACATTTACTAACTGTGATAATCCTAAATCCCGAACCAGTTGACCCCATTTAGCCCCATTTAGCATTTTTAAATGAATTATTACAAGAAAAATCTATATTGAAATCCCCAAGCAAATGCATTTCAATGTTTAAAGCTTCAACCTTCAACAGCTGTGTTTCATATGCATCAATCCATATATTCAATGCATTCGGTGGTCTGTAAATAAAACATATTAAAAAAGGTTTGCAATTAGAGTAACATATTTGTAACCAGATTGTTTCGATGTCATTACCTTCCAAATCAGTTCTCCTTATAAAGGGAATGTCATTCGAAAGATATACTAAAATACTGCCACCAGATTTAATGCATCGATCCCTTCTTTCGAACACAAAACCATTTATGTTAAGATCATCGTTACTTATGCTGCTCGTTAAAAAGGTCTCACAAAGTCATAAAATGTTAACGGAATTTTCCTGATTCAACAATAATTTTACCTCGTCTAATTTGGGCAGCAAATGTTGAATATTTAACGATGCTATATGTAATCCTTTAAATGATAAGCTAAATTCAGAGTTTGTCTTGGAAACATTTTTCTCTAATTCTTGTGAGGGATACCTGTCACGTGGCGACGTACTTTGATCAATACCAGAAAATGAAACAATTTTTAAATCACAATTATCACTATTATGATCACAATTATCTTTCAATTTGACATAACTTTCATTATCAACTTTAACCAATGCCTCTTGTGTAATTTGCAGAAATGTCCACATCAGACTTGTAAACCTGTCACATGTGGCAGAATGGGGGTGGAAAGAGTCGCCTCAATCAGGATTTGAACCTCTGACCTCTGGCTTACATCACATTCACCTGTTAAGAGGCCCTTTTCTGGCCAGTATGTCAGTAGAGCTATGTAGGCTTAAAACAGAGCTCTAGTATCAAGCTTGGTCAAAGTTTCCAATGCTCTATCAATTGCGCTACCAAGGACGCAGGTACAAAATCTACTGCATTCCTCCCCAAATGTCCGCAAGGTTCTGCCTAGGTTCGGATGGGATTCCCCAGCCCCATGCATCGCCAAAATGAGGTCCAAGGGTAATGGCCCTGCTGACAAAGCATTTGGCAGAATTGGGTTGGAAAAAGTAGCCTTGGCAAGGATTCAAACCTCGGACCACCTGCTTACCATGCCAGTGCTCTACCAATTGACCTACCAAGGCTGCTAATCTAATACAGACATAATGAATAAAATAACTATTTTTGCTCCAGCTCAACGACAAGTGAAAACGATGGATGCTGCATCCTCATTTTTTCATATAGTGTAAATTTGCCTTTTATCATAGAATGAAAATATAGATGTATGTAACTATTATGTACATGTATTCAGGGAGTATGTAGTGGTGCTTTTGAATTAAAACTACTTAACATGTTGTTTGAATTGATTTTAGGACTTGTATTTTAACCCTTTCCGGTACCTTTATATTACAGTTTTTGGCCAGACTGGGAAACCGACCATCACTATCTGGGATTGAACCGGTGTTGTTTGGAAACAAAGGACCAATAGCAAAGGATGTGATTGAGATATTTGGTGGAGAAGGAACAGGTAGACTAACACTTTACTTCACTATTCAAGTCCATGGATACACATTTTATCACATGGGTTAACTCTGTAGAACCAGATCAACTAGCACATCCATGCCATCAGGATCTACACTGGTTGCTTCATCGTCAGAAATCACATAACAATTCTAAAATTGAACCGTGCAGATCCTGATCAGAAGGCTGAATGTGCCAGCTGATCTGGATCCACAGTGTTAGCCCATGCAATAGAAGTCATACATGTAATTATGTAAATCATTAATTTTTAATATTATCTGGGTATTTCAACTGAAGTAGAATACGTTCACAAGTTTAATTATATAAAAGAAAGAAAAAACACGTAAAAAAGACCTGGTAATCAATGATTATGAGTTACTGAATTTTTAGTACACACATTTGAACAGTCATATGGTGCAAAGTTGTCCATCCATCTGCATCTGTTAACTTTTGTGGTTTTTTATGAATGAGTGAAGTAGGGTTTAAATTAGTCACCAAACATTGTACTTATAAATATTGTTTGAACATATGTTTTCAGGGAAAACAGAATTACTGGTGCACTTGATTGTTCGCTGCCTTCTTCCTGAGACCTGGAGCAATACTCCTCTTCATGGTGGAGATGCAGGTGTCATACTGATTGATACAGACTTTAAGTTCTCCATCCTACATCTAGTGAGCCGAATGGAAAAATACATTTATGAAAAAGCAGAAAATATTTCAAAGAAATCCAAGATTGACAGCGTCGAGTTGGAGAATTTTATTAAATCGTGTTTGAAGAAACTGCACATTGTTCGATGTTTTGACAGTGGTCAATTGGTTCTGACCTTACACAATGTGGAAAATTTAGTTTGCAATGAACCGAACATATCCGTTATTATGCTGGACAGCATTTCAGCCTTTTATTGGATAGACAAGTTAAATGGTGGAGATAGTGTGCCTGCACAGGAAGCAAATATGAAATATGTGTCGGAAATTTTGTCAAAACTTGTTAATACATATAATCTTAATTTATTTGCAACTAAAGCAGCAGTGTTTAAAAAGAAAGGGAACACTGACTACTATGAAGACCAGGAAAATGCAGAGCGCAACGATGCAAGAGTACCTGAAGATCTCGACTCGCTGCATGCTGAGTTTATGTGTAAACCGTGGCAAAGACTCGTTAGTCATAGACTGGTGCTCGTTAAAGACATTAAAACAGGGAACCAGTCATTTGTCATTGGTGGCGACTGTGTGCAGGGAAACAGTAGATTTACAATTTCAGGATCCGGGATTCGGTTCCTTTAACCGTTTACTCCGAATTTAGTGTTTGCATGTGTGACCAATGTAGATCCAGATCAGCTGGCACATCCATGCTGTCTGATTTGGATCTATACTAGTAACATGTTTATCAGAAATTACCTATTGAATCTAAAAGCAGTGTAAATCCCGATTAGATAGCTGATCTGGATGTACACTGTTTGTCCATGCAAATGAGGTGTATGTATGGAGTAAAGAGTTAAGAGGTCATAATCATGCACTGTGTTCACAAAACTGTCTCACACTGAATGTCAAAATCTGACATCACTGACAATCAAAATCAATATCAAATTGTGTAGATTTTCATATATAGAAAAAAATTGATATCAAACTTTGAATATTAAAAAGAGTCCAAATTGACACACAGTGAAAATTCCTGTTAGATAAATTGATAATTTAGTAAATATGGGCAAAGGTCTGACCTTCAAAATTGGTGTTCTTTCACAGGGCTCAACCAATTTGTTCAGCATCAGAATATAATAGATAAGTGATTTACATTGAATACATACATGCAGTTACTGTAATCTTCTTTTTGTCATTAAAGTGTTAAATTGCCATTATTAAGTACTGATTTGATTTTTGGAATGTTCGAGTTAAACATGTTCAAAGTCAAGTATCTCACATTCAAAATAAATCTATTCACTTGAATGGTGTAATGTGTAAATGTGAAGTTTGTATATTTTATGTTTAATGTGAGGATAAGGTATTTTCAAGCTGCCCTTTATTCTATAGTTTATGGCATGTGCTTATTGTGTCAGGTCCAGATCAGCTGGCACATCCATGTTGTAACATCTGAATATATCCATTTGATCCTTGTTCAGAAATAGACTAGTGAATCATAAAGCAAACTGTGTAGATTCCCATGAGATGGCATGGATATGATTATAAGTATCTTGCATGAGTGTGAGGTAAAGATGGAAAAATCTGTCACTGGGGTGAACTGTTTTTGAGCGAGAACGAGGTCCTGCCAAAAACAGTTCACCCGAGGCGACAGAATTTTCAATCTTTACTAAATGTCTCATCAAAGATACTTTGTCTTGCATATCTTACCTCTAATTCAACAAGAGGGCCATGATGGCCCTGTATCGCTCACCTGAGTACAAAAGTACTTTCAGCTTTACCCAAGGGCCAACATTTAAATAATGCTGGTAAAGGGTCTCTTTACAATACTCAACACGAAATATCTAAGGTCTAGTCGCATTAGTTTCAGAGAACAAGGGGTGTAGTTTGTCACTAGCAAACATTCTACATGTCTTCAGTTCTTACTATTTAGCTCTATGTAAAAATTGATAAGCCCCTGGGTGGGGCCAATTCGAGCCTGGGGTAATGATATGTATAAACGTGGTAAAGGTCCACAAAGTGATGTTACATGTAAAAATTCTAAGCTCTATGTGTTATGGTTCTAGAGAAGAAGACTTTTACAAGATTTTTCCTATATAATTCTATGTAAAATGGGCGACCCCTGTGGCGGGGCCAATTTTGACCCAAGGGCCATAATTTGAACAACTTTGTTAGAGGTCCATTAGACAATGTTTCATGCCAAATATCTAACCTCTAGCCATTGCGGTTTTGGAGAAGAAGATTTTTTTAAGTTTTTGCAATATATTGATATAAGGAAAACCCATGACCTCTGGGGCGGGGCAAATTTTGACCCCAGGGCCATAATTTGAACAACTTTGTTAGAGGTCCATTAGACAATGTTTCATGCCAAATATCTAACTTCTAGCCATTGCGGTTTTGGAGAAGATTTTTTAAGTTTTTGCTATATATTTATAAGGAAAACACATGACCCCACCCGGGCAGGGCCAATTTTGACCCCAGGGCTATAATTTGAACAATCTTGGTAGAGGACCACTAGGTGATGCTACACACCAAATATCAAAGTTCTAGGCCTTATGGTTTCAGAGAAGAAGATTTTAAAAATTTCATGTTCAAAATCTTTTTTTATCCTCTGTGACCTAGATAGGCAATGGACTGGAACCATTTGAACAATTTTGGTAAAGCTTCATGCAAGTAACATTCCTGCCAAGTTTCAGCAAGATTGGCCCAGGAGTTCAGGAGAAGAAGTCGTTTGAAGAAAAAGTTGACGACGCACGGACGGACGACGGACATCAGGCGATCACAAAAGCTCGCCATGAGCACTTCGTGCTCAGGTGAGCTAATAAAAAGGGACATAAAAAGAAGGGTATAATCGGTCAACATTGGACATAAGAAAAGGGCTATAATTTAATCAATAGGGACATAAAAGAGCAGTATAATTCAACAAACAACAACACATTTCCTCAGTTTTATCTCTATTCTAATATATTTACAAAATTGGTCAACAATAATAAAATATATCAACATTTCAAACATCATATAACAATATTATAAGTATTCAATTAACAACACAACAATTTTAATCCTTTCAGCCCTTATCACTGCAGTGCCCAAGATAATAAAACTTTAACTTGATATTAGTCTCAAATCTCAATCATCTGATTAGTTGAAATGGAGACTTGTCCTCACCATTTCAAACAACTGAATGCTTTATTTTTGAGACTGGTCTCCAACAATCTCTGTTTTATGATCTTGTGCCCTTAAGTCACATCAGGGTCTGCTTGTTTATTCGCTTAAATTTAATAAATACATTTTTTTTATTAAAAAAAGACCCCTATGAACAGTGAATGGTTTGGCCAGAATTCATAGAAAATTTGGACTTTAGCATTATTTCAATGCTTTAAAAAATACACCTTCCAAATTACCTAAACATAATCCCATGGTCTAAATTCTTTAAAAATATGTTGAAGTTTATCATCTAGCAATATTTAACAAAGCTTAAGATTGTCACATGCATACAAGGCAGGGCCAGGTGAGGATGAAAAACCAAGACTCTTGCATACCAGATCAGGTTTTCCCATGTTTTCACCCAAGCCGGATAAAATAATCTTACATCAACAAACAGTCCCCCCCCCACCCACCCCCCCCCCCCAAAAAAAAAAGACATCCCCACCCCACCAAGGCATTCAATAATAACTTGTCAACTATATCAACAAATCTTTGAGCCATTGTTTTATTATAAGTACCAGTATATTGGTCATTGCAATAACATATTCCAATTTCCAAAGGTTTTCTTTGTGCAATCATATAATCAATATAATATTATAATAGGCATATGATAAACACTAGATTTAGTGTTCAGATCATTTCAATACAATATATGAAAATGAATAACAGATGTAAATTTTACTTTTTTAAAATGATAACATTAATATGGAATATAAAACAACAAATGAAACATGGAAGTTACAATAAATTAATTATAGAAAATTATGCATGTATAATAAATGCAAAAAGAAATGTTTTACAATCAACAAAATCAGGAATGTTTACAATAGTTTAAACAAATAGATATATCAGTGTTCAAAGGTAAACATTTTTACCTCAGGATCCCTGCTATGTCCTTATATTTACCCTAATCTTGCACTTTGATCCAATGAAGTTGTTTGCTTAAATTGCTATATTCATTATGTGAAGGAAAATATTTGCTCCAGCATTTGGATGAAAAAAAAAAGAAGTTGCTTTAGAACAATCAGACTGTGCATAATGTTTTCACTAGGAATGTCACTGTGCATGTAGGTTGCAACGTAACTGTTGATGTATAACAAAATGTCAAAGTCTTCCAAATAATTTAGTAAAAATTTGCGAGTGTAAAATAAGAACAAACTGAATGAAAAAATTATTGCACTAAACAAACAATCCAAACAACAAACAAAAACAGATCAACTAAGATGCCGAATAGGGCATAAATAAAAGACTGCTGAAACATGAAGTCTGTATGAATGTTGTATCAAATAGTATCAAATATAAGCCAATAAGCCATCAGATTTTCATGAAAGAGTTACATGTATAACAATAAAGCACTAGACCATGTATGAAAGGTACCAATAAAGCACAAGACCTTGTGTTTGCGGAAGTATTACAGGTATACCAATAATGTACTAGATCTTGTGTTCATCCAAGTACATGTAGTACTGGTATAATTATAAAAATAAAGCACAAGAACCTAAGTCTATCAAAGTATTACAGGTGTACATGCATTTGGTGGAAGCTATATGTGGTAATTGTGGAAGACGGTCTAAAATCTATCTATCTATCTATAAATACTGCATGACACTATTGTTTAGCATTTTATGCAGGTGCGCGTCTGTACAAGAAATATTAAAAGAAGAAATGTACAGGAGAAAAAAAGTAATACATAATGTATTTGTGAGAGTTCTGAATTAAAGCTGATAGTGTTAGTTAAAAGACTAGATTTACAGTTAAAAGAGTAAAAACAGCAGTCACTTAGAAATTATGGCACAGTTTAGTTACCCCCTGCCTAAACTGGTCCAGGGTGGGTGCCTGTGCAACATTTGCTGGCAAAGAATTCCACAGTACAATAGTGGCAGGGTAGAATGAACATTTATAGTAATTACAAGGAGTTTGGATTTGCCTAAAAGAGAGGGGATGCATGTGTCTAGTGAGACGAGTAGTGGGTAAAACATACTGAGGCATTGGAACAGCAACCAGTCCATGGACAATTTTAAAGAACATAAGTAGTCTGGAATCACACCTTCTGTTACCAAGGGAACGCCACCCCAGCTTTTCTAGCATGCTTGTGACACTGCTATAATGTGAGTAATCACTGGTGACCCATTGAGCGGCCCTGCGCTGAACCATTTCGATCATTAAAATAATGCCATAATAGCGGCACTTAGTATTTGACTCATCATTTTAAAATTTGATGATCACACTTCCTATATTTACACTCATCTTGCCTTTGGCTATTGTTGAAGTCTTTTTTCAGTGTTTTTAAACAAAATTTGCTTTTGCATGTGGCTACAATGAAAGCTGGTCCCAATCTGTTGGACTACATGTTTTGACCCGTGATGCGGACAAGTGTGACGGCTGATCAGGATCAACACTGGTCACGAATAAGATAAAATCTGTATTTAATGATCTTAGTGCAAAAACAGTTTAACTCTTTATTTCAATGGTACTTATATACTAATTTTACACTAAAGCAGTGATATATGTACTACCTGATTAAAACTCAATTTAACCCTTTCCTCCATATCTACCCCAATATGGCCAGCCGATCAGGACTACACAGTTTGCTTTTTTATTCATTAGGTTTTTACTGACTAAAAGTGAATAGTACAGATCCTGATCGGATGGCACAAATGTGTGGCCTGATCTACACTGGACCATTCGCCTATTCGATAAAAGACCTATATATTGAGTTAAGGGTTAAGCTGCAAACCACTAAAACAATGACTAGTTATGACTAGTTAGGCAATGCAAAGCAGCACATGACACTAATTAACTGCAGACAAATTTTATGGTAATATTAATATATTATGACTAGAAAATGTTCATTGCATTAAAAAGGTAAAAAAAGCAAAAATGGTGGGTTAAATATGAAAGCCATTTTTAGTCAAATTGACCTGATTAAGATTTCAACAACTGATTTTTCTTTGGGTTTCTTTAATAAATTTACATAGGTGTTACCAATAAAAAAATTCAATTGTTGTTCCTTTGTTTTTTAATTTTCTTTGGTGTTACAGGTTTAAAAAATTTACATTCAATTTTGGTGTTCCCATTTTCTACCAGTAATGGATACTAAGTGATTTTGTTTAAATTTATGCTTATTTTATTAATTGAAATTTCACATAATCCATTAAAATCTATTGGTCAGCTCAGCTTTGCAGCATTCTCTTGCCAAAAAGTGTAAAAGGCAATTCATTTAACTCATTAATTTCCAGAATGATGTCAACTTCGCATGGAGACAAATTTTCTCATGTGACTTGTTAATAATTATGTTCTATGTACATGTTTAACAATTTACTTTTAATGCAGCACTTAAATTAACAATCACAGATATACCTGGCACTTGACACTTGATGAAAATGAATAAAAATTCTAAATGAAGTTAAATGGGAGATTTTATTCGTATGATGAAACAAAAGGAGACATCAGTACTTAACAGATTTTTAGGGAAAATACCAGTTGGTAATACATTTGTAATGTATACTGCCTCGATATATGTGACTTCGCACAACATACAATGGAAGCACTGACCAGTTGGCAGTTTGTTTACATTAGTGAACATTTTACATATTTCAAGTGTGGGCATATAATTTTTCTCAGTGCACTATATTAAATTTTAACTTTTTTTCTCCGTGCCAACACATTTTCACCCATTACACTACAATTTTCACTTTTTTCCCAATGCTGACACATTTTCACCCAGTACACTAAAATAATGATTTCCAAGTGCAAGCATATTTTCATTCAGTGCACTATAATAAATAATCACTTATTTCAAGTGCATGAATGAAAATTTTCAATCAGTGCACTACATGTATTATTATCACTTGTTTCCATGTGCAGGCATATTTTCACTCAGTGCACTATTATTATTTATACTTATTTCCAAGTGCAAGCATATTTTCACTCAGTGCACTATTATTATTTATACTTATTTCCAAGTGCAAGCATATTTTCACTCAGTCCACTATAATAAATAATGACTTATTTCCAAGTGCATGAATATTTTCACTCAGTGCACTATAATTATCACTTGTTTCCAAGTGAAGGAATATTTTCATTCAGTGCACTAAAATAATCTTATTACAAATGCAGGCCTATTTTCTTCCAGTGCCCTATCATTAAAATAACTTTCAATTATTTTGCATGAATACTTTTAGTCAGTGCACTTTAATTATCATTTATTTCAAAGTGCAGACATATATTCACTTAGTGCAGAACAATATTCACTTATTTCCAAGTGTGTTCATATTTTCACTAAGTGCACTACAGTGACTATTGCAAGATGCATTGCTAGAGAGTCGTCTTCTCATATAAGTAGGCAAAATGGCCGTCTTTGTCTTAGGACACAGTTCTAAGATTGGTTGATTTGTCCACAGTTGCTGAAAAGACATCAATGAAAGAATATTAATAAAAAACTGAATAATATACATGTAACACTATGCAGTCTGTAGCTCCATACTTTTCAAGGTGAGCGTGTAAACAATATCACACGAGACAGAAACCTGTTGGTGCTGTGGTTTACATACATAACCAGAAATGATATTCCCTGTCATGACCAAGATAATAAAATTTCAATTTACATTGTTCATATCAGTTTAGGACTGTTTTTAATTTAAATTACCCTAATGGGGCAGTTTTTTTGATTCTGGACTGCCTTTAAGTTTCCCAGAATGGGGCTGTTTTTTGAGAGATCAATTTCAACCAAAACATAGAAATGCAATTTTCACAGGGTGAGAAAGACTCAAACCCAGGACCCCTCGCTTACATGGAAAGTGCTCTTCTGATCAAGTTATACATCTGCTCACAAATCTCCCCAGATAATGACTAGATTATGGTATTACATAGTTTTGCAGTGATGAATTTTTGCAAAGAAGCTGCAAATAAGATTTTTGCATGGGCATGAATTTGCAAAGTTGCATCATTCTCAAGACCAATAACAAAATGGTTGAATTTCAATGGGATATTAATTTCTGTATCTTTTCTTTTAATAAATAAACAAAACCCTCAAATTCCAAAACAAACCCTCGTGAAATAAATTCCACAGTATCTGAAGCATTTCTTCTGTACAAGCCAAAAATAGTTAAAGCTATAGTTTGTACAAAATATTCAAAATTCAATCTTGGTTGATTCAGAGACCTACCTCATTTTTATGCTTCTGCCACTTTAACACAGCCTCATCATCCCCAACTGAGCCAGAAAAACTGAGAATAATTGGTTCATCGTTGTACCTGCAAAAACACCAAGTATAAGGAACCACGACTTGGCAAATAATACCAAATTCTAACAACCTAGAATTTCCAATACATACTGTGGTATCAGTATATTTCGTGGTTTAATTATCAAGTTTTTCACACTAGGGAGTGTGCGCAAAATCAAAACCCAGCAAATATTACCCACATAATTTCTTATTATATGAGAGTATATGAGTGTAATTCCATGCATTAGTGTCATTTGCATTTTATGTGCATCAATAAGACCCCACAAAGTGATACCACAGTAGTAAATTGGACAGACTGGAAGAAATACACAATGTATCACTGCTACACATCTGTATTCATTAAATCACATCATTTAACACTTCTGATGTCATTGAATACTTTCTATGCAAAATAGAGCTAAAATTTTAAAGCTGTATAATTCATACTTACCAGTGGTACAATAAAACCCAAGACTGGAGACCAGTCTCAAATCTCATGCATTTGATTGGCTGAAATGGAGACGGTGTTCCATTTCAGCCAAAAAGATGCTTAAGATTTGCGAATGGTCTACATTCTCCTGTTTTATAATGTTCGGCCCAGGTCCTCGAATGTTAACTTACATTGCAGAGAGCAGGCACTTGACTGGTTTGTCAGATATCTTCATCTTTGCCTCCATGTGTAAATCAACATTGTAAAGCAGGTCTACCTCACTACCTGAAAATGACAAACTACATTCAACAATCTTTTTCCTTTATAATGATTTGCATTCATCAGGGTATGAAAAACATGGATGTTTAAAGATTGAGAATAGTAAAGTATCTTGTTGTGGCACTGGAAGTCATGGTTCCACTATCTACAGAAGCAGTAATCGGGCTGAGTGTAGCCGAATGCTACCGCATAAAAACAACAATAACAACTCTTAAGCGAATGTCGGCCCAAGAGCCTTCGTCGCCGGCCGCTTACAACACTGACCTTCTGACAGGTTCACCAGGTATGATTGATATCGCTGTAGTTGCTTATTATTTTACACTGCGTCTGTTATGTTGAGGCCACATAAGTCATGGTTTGTTAGGAAGACTTACCTATAGAAGCAGTACTCGGGCTGTGACTCAGTCTTCCACGATGTTGAGGCCCTGGCTTCAGTAAATTACTGTCATCTATCTGTGATGGTGTAGAAATGTTGTCGTAGCTGGACCATCCTGAGCTCAACTTGCTGCTCATACTCGGTGTCCGGAGAAAATCGGCAAACCTCTGGTCAGCAGTGCTGAAATAGAAAAGCTTAGTTATCTTCAGCCTGCTCATTTAAACCTCTATCACATCTGAAACCAAGGCCCAAGATCATTAAATTAAGAGAGATAGATCAGCATGAAAAGATATCATCATAGTTTGAGTGTAGAACTCATAACAAGTTTACAAGCCTACATAACAAGTTTAACAAGGAAACAATTCTACCTAACATCATTAAATGTGAATATATGTGTTGTAATATTATTTCTTTCTTTACTTTGTTCCCACAAAGCGAAAATTCATAGCAATTGCCTTATTTTAATAACATTCTGTAACAGTTACACACAACAGGTGTGACTGATATTTTAGTTTTATAGCAATTTGGGTATTATCTTGTGGTTCAAAATCCAAAAGTTTTTTTATTTTGCCTGATTCTTTGATTCTTTATAAAACAGCATTATTGCAGAATTAAAAATCATGCAAAACAACCAACTATATGATATCTGATACAAACCAAATTGGTATTACAAAACAATGATTTGTCATTGGGATATTTAAGTATTTGGAAATGAATTTAGAGGTTAGTCAACATAAATTGTTATCAAACCTGGTGGGTGATGGGGTAGTGCATTGTCCACTGTATAACTCTGTCCATTCTAAATCATCCTTTATAATCTTCAATCCTAGTGAAGCATGCCTGCTAGCCAAACTCGGTGTCTTTAACAACTCAAATATTTGTTGTCGTTCCGAATTCTGACGTCCCTCACTTCGGCTACCAATACCATTCTCACTTCTACTACACTCAGTTTCAACCCATTTACAGTTTTCCTGTATGTGCCCAAGGTCAAGGGAGTTCTTACGAGAATCCCTGCTTCTGTACTGTGTTCGGAGAGCGGCAGGTGCATCTACTGTCAGTTCCGGATAATCCAAAGCAACCGGAACATTAGGTGACTGTGGCGTGGGGGGTCCAGATTCTACATCTGTCTCCACTCGAACGTTGGAGAACTCTAATCTGTACTGAACACCTGTAGAAGAGAATGCATACATTAAATAAACTTATTTCTAAAAGATGTTACTCAATTATCCCTTTTCTCCATGGAAAATTGCTGTTATCCCATTGGTGAACAGTGTAGATCAAGATCAGCTGGCACATCCATGCCGTCTAATCAGGATCTTATTTGTTACATTCCTGATTCATTAAGACATTTCTGACCAAGATGGTAACAGAGTCTGATCTGGCTCTTCACTGTTCACACATGCAATGAAAGCCATATATATGAAGTAAAGGGTTAAACTTCATGACTTAACATTAAAGTAACATTCATGATTATGAAGTAAAGATGCTGATTCACTGGGATTATATGCTTGTATAGCAAAGATAATTTTCTTCTGAAAAACATCATCTTAGATCAATTTAAAATGCAAGTATTTAATTCTGTTAATGATGAATTCAAAACAAGCTGTTTCTGTCAAATCATATTTTCCAGTGGTAAGCAATAATGAGAATTTACAAATAATTACCTGGACTTTTTTTATTCAGTACAACTTCAGAAGATTTTGGTGTTGCTCCCGAACTTCCATCTGACCCCACTGACTTTGACCTCTGACCTTTGACATCATCCTTCAACCGGTTTTTCAATTTCATGGAATGTCCCCTTCTTTGTATTGTTGATAAATTTAGGGTTACAGGTCTTTCACTAGGACTGGATTTCCCAGATTTTGTTTTAAATGACTCATCAGCACTGAAGAAAGTTTCTTCCTGTGACCCCTTCCATGACCCCTTGTTGCTATGGCTACCAAATGTCTGTTTAATCTTAGTATCACCGGAAACTTTCTGTGTTTCGTCCCCAAGAAACCTGCAATTTTCTGAAGTTTTACCTTGACTTCTATTGTCTATGTGACCTTGACCTTTATTTTCTATAGTGTGTTTCTGATTTGTAATAGAATCCAACCAATATCCAACTTTCTCTTGTCTGGTAATGTCTCTTTTCTGACTGCTGGGAAATATTTTCACTTGCTCACTATCACAATTTTCATTATTCAGATGACCAACATGGCCACTGCTATTATTCCCAGTCAAGTTTTTATCTACATCAACGAAAACATTATCTGTATTGCATAACATTCTGTGATTAGCAAGATCCTTTTCTTCCTGTGTCGCACCAAACCACTCACCAGGTGCTCTGGTCATGTTTGTGCTTTTAATTCCATTCATTTTTTCATAATCTACAGTTGCACTTCTTTTCCTCTTCATCTCTATACTTTCAAGACTACCACTGTCAACAAGATCTGTTCTAGATAACCTTCTTTCATTGACCTTCAAAGAAGCTTGGCTTTTCAACAATTTTTTACAATCCGTACATCTCTTCTTCAATGCCCTACAGTCTGAACACAGAATGCTGATATCGTCAATTACACTAGATTTCCTGCGTCTGTAATCTTTTGGCGGATCCCCTAAATCCTCAACATCATTTGGTATCACTGCTGGTTCAGGTTTATTATTGTCTTCATTTACATTGTCCACAAAATCATCACCAGAGGTAGTGTCGTGTTCCACAGGTACTCCAAATATTGGTACAGCTTGGGGTTTGTCAGCAACCTTGTTATCTGCATCAGCCGCATCATCTAGGCTATCAATAGACATTCCCAGCTGTGTGGTTTGTTTTCGATACTCCTTTATTGGGGTAGAAGGTGAAACTGGAGAAGTTGACAATGAAGCTGAAGGACTGCTTGAAATATAATTATCATCAGTAAAAAGGTCGGTACCAAGTAAGCTTTTCCTCCTCGTATGCGTCACAAGGTTTTCTTCATTTATCTGATTCACGACTGTTTCAAGCAGAACTGTAACTTGTTCATTCCCATAATGCCCGACACCATCAAACTGTTGGTCCAACTTCCCTTGAATTACTTCCATCCCTTTCCTGTTGGCACCTGACCAAGTTAAACTTTCCCTTCTAGCCTGCTCCTCAAGTCTTGCCTCCACCGGATCTTCACTTGCATCAAAATACTCCGTCTCAGCATTACTCTTTCTTCTGTTAATAAGCGAGAAAAGTGCCTCTTTTACACTGGATCGTCTGGAGGATGAAGCACTGTTACGAAATTTGTGACTTAAACTCCCCTCACATCCAGAATCGTTACTTCTGGCAGACTCGGAAGCTTTTCCTCTCATCAAACTTCGTCTAGAAGACTTTGGATTTCTCTTGGACTTTCGATGACTTGAGGAATCTACAGACGCCTGACTGGAATCGCTCTCTTGTTCCGACCAACTGGAATGTCTTGACTTTCCATTGATTTTTCTAATCAAATGGTCATGAAAATTTTCAACCAATTCTGTTTCAACGATAGGAATGCTTTCTTTACGTGCTAAAGCCTCTAACTTAACTTCCATCTCGTCTTCGAGCACATGATCTAAATCCTCCTCCTCCCCACCATTGACAGCATCTGTTGATTTTTCTAACTGCTCGAGGATCATTTCTGAAGCTGGTCTGTGTAGACCCCCGTCTTCTGCTTTGAAGGTACTGGGGTCTTGTTGGTACAGGTTACCTTGGAACACCTGCAGGTCATTTTCTGATGAACTTCTACGTCTGCCACTTTCCTTGTACTTTTTTTTGGAACGGTTTGCATTGGTGTTTTTCTCTGGTTCTGTAATTTAAGACAAGTTGTTTATTTATGCCAAGGAAGTAACAAGAACCTGGAAAAAACTATTTAATTATTTATTTTTTAATTAATATTCATTTTTCTCTTATTATTAATATGGTTGGCTACAGAAATAAATTTTTATAGAAAAATTTCACCTAAGTATGCAAAATAATCTGTACTCTATTGATATATCATATGCATCATCTTACTACAAATTATGTACATTGTTTGCTGAATAAAAGGGGGTTACCCTGAAAAGGGGGCCAAAAATTATATATACCACATGAAAAGCTGGTATAGTCATCAAGAGATCCCACTGTCCCTTCTAGACTACTCTCTCTCTCCGACTCTACCAGGTACTGTAGATGTGGCGCCCTCTTCAGACATACTGCATGCCCAAGTTTAGGAATGTCTGTAAAACAATACAACGTTCCATAAAATTTGATAGTACAAAACTGTTAGGACATGACATTAGCCTTATTTCCAGTATTTGCCCAATGTTTAAAGCCTACACTCCTTTATGTGTAAGCATTTTAATGTGAGTACTTGCCTCGTTACATATGACATTTTAGATGAAATTTCTATGGTGGGAGATAAGTTTGTGGGTGTTTTCAGGGGAGATATGTTTTCAGGGGAGATAATCAGTTTAGAGTCTGATAACATAAAGAAAAGTTGTCTACCTTCAGGTTTCTCTGGCCTCAACACATATGACATGCTTGATGATGTTTCAATAGTGGTGGGGGTTTTCAGGAGTGATAATAAGTACAGAGTCCCATATTATATACAGAATAGTTGTTTTCAGGGGAGATAATCATTACAGAGTACCATTTCATATAGAGAAAAGTTGTCTACCTTTTGGTTTCTCTGGCCTCGTCACATAAGACATGCTAGATGATGTTTCAATGGTGGGAGATAAGTCTGTGGGTGTTTTCAGCTGTGTGGTTTCTAGAACCTCGTAAATTATGAGATTTCCCTCCCCTGTTCCGACCCAAACTGAATTTCCATTGGCTAATGTAGAGGTGATTCGGGCTCGGTTGAAGTAGGTGTCATCTTCCTGAAGTAAACAGTTCAACCCTTAACATTCATAATTTGTATATTAGTTGCCTCTCCTCAATTTGGCATTTCTCTTCAATTTGACTGGCACCGAGTAAAATTTCTTATGTGGGTGTACAATTGTTAATAAGTTATATCAGCTGTGCTTAACTTTTTACCCATTTCCTCCGTCATACATGCCTTTATGGCATGGGTGAACAGTGTAGATCAAGATCAGCCGGTTGATTTGTGCCATGTGATCAGGACTTACACTGTTTAATTTCTGATTTATTAGGTTATTTCTAACCAAAGAGCGAACAGTGCAGATCCAGATCAGACGGCACAAATGTGCTGGTGGATCATGATCTTCACTGGTTGAACATGTGTAAAAATGAGTATATATGGAGTAAAGGGAAATTGACTTTATGTCTGTGGGATATTGAAACATTCAACAATGTAGAATATGGATTCTTTTCATCAAAAACATGTCAGAAATCTCAAAAGACAATTTTATTAATCATTTTCATACCTTCCTGAGTTGGGGATATCTATCTGTCCTGGTGTCATATAGCATACGGCAGTGTAATGTCTGCGGGTCCCACAACTCCAAAATGGAGGATCCCCTAAGGGAAATCCAGATCCCATAATCACTTGGGGCCAGTGACAGGATGTGGTCATAGGGATTCACTGACACAGAGAAGATGTCCATTGCATCCAAGGTTCTGAATACAAACGTGTTGTGTAAGATTGTTAGCATTCCAAGGGACACTAATTGTAATGTTGGATGACAAAATTTTATTAGTGTTTTATTAATCTGTATCATATAAAAGCTTTAAATTTTTAATTTACCATCAGTGAACATAAATTAAGTGTAATACAAAACAAGTTATTATAAAGCAATAGGAAAACAGGGTTGGATGCAAGATTTCCAGGAAAGGGTGTTTATTTGGAGCTCTTTTAGATTAGTTGCATGAGCATTTCCAACAATCTACCCAAACTCCTCATGGAATTAAATATTGATGCCCATTTAATCCCTCTGAATCCACTGGGATATGTAGAAAATTATGAGATGTTAATTTTACATGGCATTATTTATGTTTGGTTTGTGTATACCCCTCCCCAAAATAATGCCTCAAATATTTAAAGAGTGCCTCTCTAACTATTCAGTAGCCTATAAAAAATATTTAATTTAGAAAACCTTACTTGGCATGTAAAACTGCAACAGTATTTCCACTTGCACACCACAATTGGTCATCTAGCAACATAAGGCATGTGACTGGAGCCTGACCAATAGCAATGTAGATTATATCTACGTTAGGTTCAGTCTTTCTGTAGGGTTTCTGAAAGTAAAGAAAGGTTGGTGATTTTAAAGGTTGTAAGGGGGAAATTTTTCTTAAATTGCTCAAATAAATAGATACTTGTAAGAATATTGAGTCTGTAATGCACACATGTTAATTATCTGGCTCTAGATCAGTAATGTCTAATCAGGATCAACACCGCAGATCCATGAAGTCTAATCAGGATCTACACTGTTAACTTTTTAGTTACAAATAACCTTATTGATCAAAAAGCAAACAGTGCAAATTTTGATCATATTGCACAGATGTGCTGGCTGAATTGGATCTACACTTTTGGCCCTTGGGATGAAAGCCATCTATGGAGTAAAGTGTTAATAAACACTTACCTCTGTTACTGCCACTGTGCCGTCTGCCAGTCCAGAAAATATCCTGGTTGCCATAACATCACCATCGTCATAGCAACACACAGCCAAGATGGCATCATGTAGCTGTATCTGCCAGGCCTGCTCTTGACGATGAATATCCATGGAAATCAGCATCCAGGATATGGTTCCCAGCAAGATCTCATCAGGGCTCAGGAAACACATGCACATAAGCCGGGAATCAAGCTGGAAAGTTGATAAAAAAATTCATATATCTGGTTTCTAACAGATATTACAGAAGCTAAGAACAAAGCTGAAAAATTCTAAGAAAAACATAATAAAGGTTCACTGGCACATATGCCAGAAACTGAATTAAAATAATGTGGGGAATTGTGATTGAAATACATATGGTTACAAAGCAACATGTCAACGGTTTACCAAAAACTTCCTTATTTCCTTAGTGTCTGATATTAAATGACTTATTTTTCAGTATTTTAATTAAAATTTACAGATTCAAGTGTACTGATAATACTAAGTGATTTTGCCATAAACTCAGTGTTGGACACAGTCCCCATCTCCTTACCTTAAACTCTATGTTCGACATAGTCCCTGATTCACAGGACACACTGCAAAGTCGCCCAATATTCTGATCTCCATAACAAAACCAGATCACCCCTGAAATATGAAGAATCTTCTTCATGAAAACAAACACCAGGGCTCAAAATCTTAAAACTGAGACAGGAGACCAGTCTCAAATCTCAAGTTGCTGATTGCATGTAATTGGGACTAGACTCCAAATGAGTCTATCAAAAGCTAGAGTTTTTGAGACTGATCTCAAATATGAATATTAATTTTGTTGACATTATTTAAGTTGTTCATTGCAAAACAAAGGAATTATGATTTAAGCAAAATGGTACTAAATTATTATAGGGGGCTAGGGAGGCAGACATAACATCTTCCTAAAAATTTTATGATGTCAACAACGACGTCAAATAAGCACCGGGTTTTAATTTATACAACTGCAACAATGTCAAAAATCATTTGGAACAGAAGTAATACAATTTCAAAAATAATGTCAAAAAGCTTTATTTCATAATTTTTATGTCAAAAAGATGTCAGAATCCCTGGGATATCAATTTACTTCTGTTAATAGGTATAAGAAAATGCAAATAATGGTATGAGGATTTTGCATAGTTTACCTTGGTTAGCAGCTACAGCACACTCAATACCCTGGAAGGGACCACATTCTGCCTCCATGTTCATGTACTGTAACAGTGATAAGGCAAGTTGCTAATTATAGTGGGAGATGAGTGATAATCCAAAAAATATAAATACTGGAATTTTGCTTTATTAAATATGGAAACTTGCACTTCAGAAATAATGAAAAACAAGAGGTGTTTGTCAAACACAAATGCCCCCCCTGACGTGCAAGTGATATCTATTAGCATTGAATTTAAATTTTTGGAAATTTAGAGACTTTTGTAAGCTTTAGCAATGAAGGGTACCAGTCATGAAAGCAATTTACAAGACGGTGGAACTCCTATATATCAATAACCAGGTCATCCAATGAGAGGATTACATTTACCTCGACAAACATAAAGCGCGTGTAGATTAACCTAGTCTAACACAAAGGATTTTATTGTAATTTAAATCAAATATTCGCTATTGGCGGAGATATAGTAGCTCTAGTGTTATGTCAATTCCGGTAATGTGCAGGCTTTAGTGACCATCCATACGAAACCAAAGCATTTAATAAACACAAGTGAGTGATAATCAGTGCCTATTTATGACACGGCATATATTGAAATAGTTTAAAATTAATGTTATGGATCATTAATATATATCTTTACTTGAAATTGTCATGGGGAAAAATAATCACAACTTTACACTGAGAAGTATTTTATTTTATTATACAAATAAACATAAAAACGTTGTCTAGTTATTGATCGAACAAGGTTTTTTGTTGTCAAGGCCACCGTGACCTTGACCTTTGACCTACTGACCCCAAAACCAATAGGGGTCTTCTACTGGTCACGACCAACTTCCACACCAAATATGAGGTCTGTATCACAAAGCGTTGTCTAGTTATTGATTGGACAACGTTTTTGTATGCAAAGGCCACTGTGACCTTGACCTTTGACCTACTGATCCTAAAATCAATAGGGTTCTTCTATTGGTCATGACCAACCTCCACACCAAATATGAGGACTGTATCACAAAGCGTTGTCTAGTTATTGATCGGACAAGGTTTTTGTGGTCAAGGCCACTGTGACCTTGACCTTTGACCTACTGACCCCAAAATCAATAGGGGTCTTCTACTGGTCATGACCAACCTCCACACCAAATATGAGGACTGTATCACAAAGCGTTGTCTAGTTATTGATCGGACAAGGTTTTTGTGGTCAAGGCCACTGTGACCTTGACCTTTGACCTACTGACCCCAAAATCAATAGGGGTCTTCTACTGGTCATGACCAACCTCCACACCAAATATGAGGACTGTATAACAAAGCGTTGTCTAGTTATTGATCGGACAAGGTTTTTGTGGTCAAGGCCACTGTGACCTTGACCTTTGACCTACTGACCCCAAAATCAATAGGGGTCTTCTACTGGTCATGACCAACCTCCAAACCAAATATGAGGACTGTATCACAAAGCGTTGTCTAGTAATTGATCGGACAAGGTTTTTGTGGTCAAGGCCACTGTGACCTTGACCTTTGACCTACTGACCCCAAAATCAATAGGGGTCTTCTACTGGTCATGACCAACCTCCACACCAAATATGAGGACTGTATCACAAAGCGTTGTCTAGTTATTGATCGGACAAGGTTTTTGTGGTCAAGGCCACTGTGACCTTGACCTTTGACCTACTGACCCCAAAATCAATAGGGGTCTTCTACTGGTCATGACAAACCTCCACACCAAATATGAGGACTGTATCACAAAGCGTTGTCTAGTTATTGATCGGACAAGGTTTTTGTGGTCAAGGCCACTGTGACCTTGACCTTTGACCTACTGACCCCAAAATCAATAGGGGTCTTCTACTGGTCATGACCAACCTCCACACCAAATATAAGGACTGTATCACAAAGCGTTGTCTAGTTATTGATCGGACAAGATGTGGTCTACGGACCGACCGACCGACATACCGACCGACCGACATGTGCAAAGCAATATACCCCCGCTTCTTCGAAGGGGGGCATAATAATTAATCACAAGGAAAACAGCATAGATCATAATCAAACAGCACATCTGTGCCAAAGGTTATAAAACTGAGCATGGAAACCAGTCTGAAATCTCAAGCATCTGATTGGCTGAAATGGCGACTGGTTGCCATTTCAGCCAATCAGATCCTTGAGATTTCAGACTGGTTTCTAATCTCAGCTTTATAACCTTGGGACCTGATCTGAATCTTGATCGCTTCTTGGTCAGAGGTCAGAAATTACTTATATGTATATATATGGAGTTGAGGATTAATGCAACTCTAAGCTTAAAACAGAACACAAGCTAAACTGTCCTTCGGCCTACAAAGCTATATTTACCATTTGTTCTCTTTCAGCAAAGGCCAGTCTCTGAAGCTCCTTCTTCTTGTATTTCTCCTTGAGGGCGTTCAGGTAACATGTCTGCTTTGATATGATGTCTTTACGCTTCGGAAATGGCTTCAACCCTTCATAAGCAAGCTGAAAACAAATTAAGTGTTACCCCTTTTAAGGACCAAACGCAACTTATATGGGTTTACATTGTTATATGAATAATAAATTTATTTAATAATGTCCCTCCACATCATACATAAGTAAAGATTTGAGATGTTTTATGATTCCCATTTTGTCAGTCGTCTTCAGGATATCACTATTTTTTCCCCTAAAACTATATGGTACAGGAATAATTCCCTTGGTCACACAAACAGCTCAACAACATTTATATACAATGTCCCTCCACATCATATGTGAGCTTGGCACACGCTTTGAGATGTTTTGGCACACGCTTTGATATGTTTTATAATTCCCATCGTGTCAGTCTTCTGCAGGATACCCTGCTATTTTCCTCCAAACTTTTGGGTAGAGACCCCATTCCCTTTGTCTGAAAACAGCCCTACTAAATTTATATACAAACCTTAACAAGTCCCTCCACATCATACGTGAGCTTGGCACATGCTTTCAGATGTTTCATGATTCCCATTGTGTCAGTCTTCTGCAGGATATCCCTCTCGTGTAGCTTCAAGATCGCCAGAGAGAAACGAAACAAAACCTTCGGACCTTCCAGCAGGAAACAGTCCCAAATACGCAGAAGTGTCTGAAAATACAGAAGAAAACCTTATAATGATCATCCTGAAACAGTCCCAAATACGCAGAAGTGTCTGAAAATACAGAAGAAAACCTTATAATGATCATCCTGAAACAGTCCCAAATACGCAGAAGTGTCTGAAAATACAGAAGAAAACCTTATAATGATCATCCTGAAACAGTCCCAAATACGCAGAAGTGTCTGAAAATACAGAAGAAAACCTTATAATGATCATCCTGAAACAGTCCCAAATACGCAGAAGTGTCTGAAAATACAGAAGAAAACCTTATAATGGTCATCCTGAAACAGTCCCAAATACGCAGAAGTGTCTGAAAATACAGAGGAAAACCTTATAATGATCATCCTGAAACAGTCCCAAATACACAGAAGTGTCGGAAAATACAGAAGAAAACCTTATAATGGTCATCCTGAAACAGTCCCAAATACGCAGAAGTGTCTGAAAATACAGAAGAAAACCTTATAATGATCATCCTGAAACAGTCCCAAATACGCAGAAGTGTCTGAAAATACAGAAGAAAACCTTATAATGGTCATCCTGAAACAGTCCCAAATACGCAGAAGTGTCTGAAAATACAGAAGAAAACCTTATAATGGTCATCCTGAAACAGTCCCAAATACACAGAAGTGTCTGAAAATACAGAAGAAAACCTTATAATGATCATCCTGAAACAGTCCCAAATACGCAGAAGTGTCTGAAAATACAGAAGAAAACCTTATAATGATCATCCTGAAATTAAGACCATCCCTGAATTACCACTATCATTTTACCGTCTCATTTTACAGATTTGCATTATATTCCAACCCAGACAGAAATAACACCTTAAGGGACAGGGGATAGTTTCGCACTTTGGTCCCGGTCGATTTTCTAAGTATTTGGGGTAGCCGTGATTAAAATGCATTAAAATCATTGTTTGAATTAAAGATGACATATTCTTTTAAAATATTGTATAGTATATGAAATGTGAAATCTGATCACAGTGGCTCAAATGCATTGATGCTAGCTTTGTATGTTCTGAGTTGAACAGTAGCCGGATGAAAACGCATTCAGCCGAGCTGAATTTGAGAATAATTTGGGGGTGAGGTATTTCAATGTCAAATGCTGAAAAATCGAGACGGATGGGAGACACTTTCCAGCTGCTTGGGAGATTAGGGACACATAAAATATTAGCATGAAAGGGGTTTTATTTGCAAAATCATTGCAGGAAATATTTTGCAGGTTCTCAAATATGTAGAATTCCGGCCAAATTTGCATTGGAAAATCAGGACTTGGGGTGACTTTAAATGCCTGTGTAGTTCAAATGACTGGTTCTGTGGAACAGTTGGTTCGAGTTTGTAAAAAGCTAGACCCCTGCAACACAGAAAGTACAACAACACAATTTTAGCTGTGCAAAGTTTTTATTTTTGGTCAAAGTAAGCTTGCACGGGGTCCCAAACTCTGGCGGAAGCCTCGGAAACTGTCCCCTGCGCCCTTAAGGCAAAACTGAATATTTTTATTCTGCGAAAGTAGACTTTGAAAACATGGAAATTTAACATCTGGAGTAGGTTTGAATAAGAATCAGTGAGTTTTCCTTGTTTTGAAAGGGATATAGTGCACTTGGTGACTTGTGAAAGGGATATAGTGCACTTGTGCCCAGGAGGGTAATTTTCTTGTTATTTTCCTTTACTAATGTATATAAGTCAAACTAGCGCTATTGACCGTGGTTGGCTTGCAATACATGTTTGGAGTTGTTTGTTGAGTCGGGAATTGATGAAATTCAGAAAAGAAGAGCTTTTTATGCAATTTTAGGGTAAGACAAAAAATCTTAAAGGGGCAGGGGATAGTTTCGCACTTTGGTCCCGGTCGATTTTGTAAGTATTTGGGGTAGCCGTGATTAAAATGCATTAAAATCATTGTTTGAATTAAAGATGACATATTCTTTTAAAATATTGTATAGTATATGAAATGTGAAATCTGATCACAGTGGCTCAAATGCATTGATGCTAGCTTTGTATGTTCTGAGTTGAACAGTAGCCGGATGAAAACGCATTCGGCCGGGCTGAATTTGAGAATAATTTGGGGGTGAGGTATTTCAATGTCAAATGCTGAAAAATCGAGACGGATGGGAGACACTTTCCAGCTGCTTGGGAGATTAGGGACACATAAAATATTAGCATGAAAGGGGTTTTGTTTGCAAAATCATTGCAGGAAATATTTTGCAGGTTCTCAAATATGTAGAATTCCGGCCAAATTTGCATTGGAAAATCAGGACTTGGGGTGACTTTCAATGCCTGTGTAGTTCAAATGACTGGTTCTGTGGAACAGTTGGTTGTGGTTTGTAAAAAGCTAGACCCCTGCAACACAGAAAGTACAACAACACAATTTTAGCTGTGCAAAGTTTTTATTTTCGGTCAAAGTAAGCTTGCACGGGGTCCCAAACTCTGGCGGAAGCCTCGGAAACTGTCCCCTGCGCCCTTAAGGCAAAACTGAATATTTTTATTCTGCGAAAGTAGACTTTGAAAACATGGAAATTTAACATCTGGAGTAGGTTTGAATAAAAATCAGTGAGTTTTCCTTGTTTTGAAAGGGATATAGTGCACTTGGTGACTTGTGAAAGGGATATAGTGCACTTGTGCCCAGGAGGGTAATTTTCTTGTTATTTTCCTTTACTAATGTATATAAGTCAAACTAGCGCTATTGACCGTGGTTGGCTTGCAATACATGTTTAGAGTTGTTTGTTGAGTCGGGAATTGATGAAATTCAGAAAAGAAGAGCTTTTTATGCAATTTTAGGGTAAGACAAAAAATCTTAAAGGGGCAGGGAGTAGTTTCGCACTTTGGTCCCGGTCGATTTTGTAAGTATTTGGGGTAGCCGTGATTAAAATGCATTAAAATCATTGTTTGAATTAAAGATGACAT